>SJJU01005332.1:0-20562 GCA_012932125.1 Conopomorpha cramerella
GATTGTTCTAAAGTCTATATTCTAAAAATACAGTCTGAAAATTGGCTCTAATCTATAAATTGTAGGGGAATACACGTTGCTACTTATACTTTTCGATTGTCCACTGTCCATATTTTCTAGGGATGGTCAACCGGAATAACCCGTCCGAAGCGCAGTACAAATGTGTAGTACAACATAGGACCATAAATAATAAATTGGGAAGTCCAAACCCAAAAACAATCGATTGGAATAAACAAGGCACGACCGGAAACCTCAGGTTTACGTGACGTGGAAGTTCATCACGTACTACGAGTATGACCGACATAAACAGGTTGAAGTATGAATGTATGATGCTATTAAAATACATCGGGCTTGTTCGGCTCTTACAGCAACGATTTCCGAATACTATCAACATCATTCCACCCCAAACAAATATTTGTCCACTCTAATTGCACGCCACAGTAATTTGTTTTGAGCTTCTCTCATACAGTTTCTGCTAGCCATCTTTCTCAAACCTTGCCTGAGGGTGTCCTACACTCCGTTTGCCAAAACGTGGTCCCCACCCCGAATACTGTATCTGACTGAACTCAATCAGGTACTGTATTCATATCATTAGCTGTCAAAGGTGCATAATGAAAATGGACTTTCTATACAAATAAAGTTACACAAATTAGAATCGAGAAAAATTATCCAATTACTGACATTAGACTCATAATTTTATTTAACTAAGATTGAACTATTAAATTTAACACCACGAAATTGGGTACCTTTTAAATTAACCACCGGAGACTAGAGCGAAGTAAGATATCCTTACAACGGCAGACTCTTTTCCAAAGGAATATTACGTTTCTTCTACATGACGCAATTCAGACGAAATAAAAAACATAGGTATAAATTTAAATAAATCAACGTTTTATTAAAAGCACGCAAGCTTTCTTCACAAACAGGTGCTATTAGAATTACACAAATAAAACAGAAAACAATGTAAACATATCTACTACAAAACAGTAGGTAGATATACGAAAATATATCGTTAACTAACACAGTATAACATTATGTTAAATTAACATACAAAAACAACGTAGAAAACAAAATCAGTATATAACTTTTTTTATCTTAATAATACTAACAATTATTTAGCAGGAACATTAGCCGTTTCTGGAACAGTAGTTCCACCAGTGGAACAAATAAATATCTTTATTTGTATACTATTTGACCTTCTTCTGTCGACGTGAGAGACATAGACGTTCCGCTGCTGCTGAAGAAGAATAAAGTTTATTTAAAAGACATAAATACATTACGTCACGCCCGTTTCTCAGAAAAGAAGTATTCTGTCATACAATAATGCCAGTCCTTGGTCATTTCTAAATGACCGCATATCTACGGCCTTCATTCTACTTGTTAGCTTTTTCTTTCTACGTATAATAAAATAAATAATTTTAAAGAAAAAAAAACCCACTTCAACCACAGTACAGTCAACCCTACGTATGTTTAAAGTTCCCCTCGATTTATTTGGTATGCCATCATCAATCCGTGATTTCCTTAATATCATGGAACCACCTTTGAAATGTATTCTTTCCAACTAAAAAATAATCATCAAAATCGGTCCATAAACGAAGAAGTTATCCGCGAACAAACATATATATACCGTCGATTGGAGAAACCTCCTTTTTTGAAGTCGCTTAAACCGAAGTTTACTGTTTCTGTAGACCCTACCTAGTCCATTTCAACACGTGTCAATGCTTCGAAACGAAAAAAAAACAATCGATCGTGTTTGTAATTGAGATCGAAATATGTACAAAATACGTCGACCAGTGGAGAGAAGGTGAGATGACTTTGCCTTGCAGTAGGCCAGTTATAATGATAATACTTACTGCCTTGTGGCATGTACATCGGCTGTAACGACGAAAATCCCACCAGCTGGTGCCATTGAGCTCATCGTCGTCGCCACACTGCAATTAGATTAATATTCAAGACGTTTAGAAAATAATGCATAAGCTTACCCAATACATACCGTTACGTGGTCTCTGTTATCACTTGATTAGTACGCCCCGCGACTATTGCAGTTTTAATTTTTGATACAAATTCATAAAACCCCGTTTTTCGCAAGTCAATATTTTTCTAAATCAGTTCTTAGTGGAAGCCTACACATATTATAAAGGAACCTACATACGTGCTAGAGCGGTTTAGCTGGGCGGTGATTTGTTAGGTGACATTTCCATGTGCAGATATATGCACAATTGAATAACATGATATTGTACTACAGATCGATTACTAAGAGCTGGCATCTTAACACATTGACATGATGCGCTTGTGTAGTGACTGTGTATAAACGAACAGAGTGACGTCACTGCATGTGTGTGTCACGGCATACAATACAAATACTAGTGGACGCCCGCGATTTCATTCGCGTAGTTTAGTAGTGCCTGCATCCTAAATTACAAGCGTCAACTTGAGCGGTTTATATTTTTCATACAAAAGTATTTTCCCGTTAATTCCCGTGGGAATTTCTGGAATACCTTTCTTAGTGCACCCCTACGGTACCTGAGCAACGTCCGTTCCAAATTTCAAGAGCCTAAGTTTAGCTGTTTGGGCTGTGCGTTGATATGCCAGTCAGTCAGCTTTTCCTTTTATATACACACATCAAAAGTGTCTAGGGATCAAGTACATTTAGAAGATTGCAATCAAGAATATATTTTACAAAAACTGAATTCATTCATAATTTATTCAAAATGTGGTGATAAGTCATTGATACAGGCATGGGGAATTAGGTAGGAGACCAATCCAGAAGATTAGATTTGATTTAAATAAATTAGATTTTTTTAGAGCTAAAAATGTTCTTGATCCCTAGACACTTTTGATGTGTGTACAGTCGGCCAAGATCTGCTCTACCACCGTAAGGTTGAAACTCATATGAATGTCATTAAATATTAGGGTTCATTTTTTCACTTGTCACAATATACCAACTCTACCTTATTGATGTTTTAGTGACACGGGAAGTGTCATCGAAGCTGATAGACCATTTTCTTGGCCGACCGTACATATTTAGATATCAGCGACGTGGCATACGTGGCGTGTCACTAAACCTGATGGCAGTGACACGCGTAAAAACATGCTATGTGATTAGTCAAATTGCATTAGTGTGAGTACTGTGAACGCGTCAGCTTTTAGTAATCGATCCGCCCCCCTAGCACAGCGCTCCAAGGAAGAAGTGACAAAACATAAAACGTGCTGCGATTGGTTGACCCAAGCTGTGTCGCACGAAACGTGACATAACAGCCAATCACAGTGCGTATTTATTCTATGTCGTGTCTTTCTTGACGTGCGTGCTAGGCCTGCTGTATGATATTATGAAACTTAGCATTGTTACTTTGGTATCGTTCATACATTTTTTAGAATACAAAGACTATATTATTACAGACTATTTCGAAATTGTGTCATCTATTCAGTCACTAATGGGGAATTTTCTTTCTTTGTCATACTTTCCAAACAAAGTTTGACAGCAATGACAGTTCAACGATCGACGAAACGTCAAAGAAAATGCCTCATTATCGAAAATTTCAGACGAGTCGTGTTCGTAAAGAAAAATCGTGTCAGTTTTTCATTATTTAAAAACAATGGGTACTTCTAATGATTCATAAGGCCTGGGAAATTATTGAACAAGGCAAAACTGTCACGTTGTATATACAGAGAACAGAAAAAACGAATTAGAGGCAAATTAAAGGCGAGTCACAAGTAGCATCTGATTAACATCTAAACGGTGAAACATAGCTAAGAACACGCTCGTTTTATTGCAATAGCTTTATTAGTTCGAGAGTTATGATGCCACAGACAGACACGCCGTTAACATATAACACCCCTCATAATACTACATTTGATTACGTACCTTTCCTGGCCACCGCTCACAACGCTCTCCCTCCCGCTCTCATCCCTTCTACTAGACAAGGACAGACGATTCCTCCTTGCGGCACGCTTGGCTCGGGGTGTCATTTGCTCTTCCAAATGACGTTTGAAGCCACTTGAGGATATTTGGGATGACTGGGAAAAGGTTTAGATATGGTAAACATCTCTATCCATATTATGTTTTACACAGTTGTTGTCTCTGACACAAAAGTTGAACATGACAGACGGTAGAAAGAGATTGACACAATCAGCCTATATTTTATGCAATACTAGTGGATACCCCCCCCCCCCCTTTAATTCGCTTACTTTTAGTGTTTAGTCGAACAAACTGTAACGCCCTCTGTAGCGACGCGTCCCACGGGATAGGGACAAAAAGTATCCGTTAATGTCCGTCTCCCGGTCTTAAGCTACCTCCACACCAATTTTCAACCGAATGAGTGAACTAATGAGTCGTTCTTGATTTATAGTTAGTAGTAGTAGCACGCCTTTCTTTTATTCACATGGATGTATGTAACACAAAATCGTTCAAATTCCATACTGGTTTTGGACATAATAAGCACAATAAGGAATAGCGTCTGGTATCATACCAGACGTAATCCCTCCAATACACGGTGTTAAAGACGACCTAAAGCATATCCAGGATATACGAAAACGCTTTATTAGATGCTGGACTGGCCACTAATCACATATTGTCCTTAAAAGCCAGCTAACTTCATAGAGAAGAAAACACGATCATGGGTATGCAGCGCCATCTGTAATGAGACAGATGACCACTAATCACATATTGTCCTTAAAAGCCAGCTAACTTCATAGAGAAGAAAACACGATCAAGGGTATGCAGCGCCATCTGTAATGAGACAGATGACCACTAATCACATATTGTCCTTAAAAGCCAGCTAACTTCATAGAGAAGAAAACACGATCAAGGGTATGCAGCGCCATCTGTAATGAGACAGATGACCACTAATCACATATTGTCCTTAAAAGCCAGCTAACTTCATAGCGAAGAAAACACGATCAAGGCAAGGCAATGGCAGCGCCATCTGTAATGAGACACATTGCGCTGCATACCCTTAATCCTTCAAGTAAGCAAAACTAGCGCCATTCGTTTATAAGCTTACTAGCTCATTGTTGCGAAAACTTTCTACTACCACGGACATTGTGAACGTTTTAAACCTGGTGGATTATAACAAAATATGAATAACGAAACAAGTGAAAACTTACGCTAGTGTCATGTATAGAGAGTTCAGTCTCGTCTGGGGAAGGTGGTGCCCTTCGTTTTGGCATTTTTGTACGTCGCTCACTCACTGACAGACGGATTCTTCGACCACGGCTATTTCTCCTATTAGGAAAGCGTAAAGGGTTAAATAAGCAATGTAAGATAAAGAGAATGAATAAGCAACAAACAAATAGGCAATGTTTGTGAATAGACGCAGGTAAATTAATATAAATAAATAACACATGCAAGTATTGTGTTAAAGAAATATTAATAGACTCCGATTTGTATAAGGAGACTAAGGGCGTTTGTCCACCGCCGCGCCGCCGCCGTCACCGAGGACGAGATTATTTCAGGCCAAGTTTAATATGACGTGAGGACGATCGTTTGTCCACTGCGACCGATTTCGCTGGTTACTAATGTTGTCTTTGTTTTTCTGGTCCATATTCCCAAAGTTCGGCTCGAAAAAGGCACAAACATCGCGCCATGCATTTCTACGCAAAATTTTATCTTTGGACACTTCCTTGATTTTGTCCCACAAACATTCTTTACTTTCTATCAGTTCTATAAATGTATAAATATCGTATTTAAAATTTTTAGCCATTTTCATTTTTGACAAACAAAACAATGACTGAGCTCGTGTACAGTTCGACTACAACGGAACGACGACGGCAGTGTGCGGACAAGTTCATACGTATTAAATTTTTAAAACGGGTATTATAGCGCGAAGATTAACCAAAGATAAACATTTAATTTTTAAACATTTGATATCATGTCAGTGCGCGTTTTCTTAAAAAAAAGTTTATGCGTGTTTTGTATTGTCGGCACATTGGCCCGTCAAAATCTCGGGCCACGTTCTAGCGGTCACGCCGATCTGCTCGCAATTTCGGCGGCCGCGATGACGGCGCTCGGGCGACGGATATGCGATGAACACGCGGTTAAGCAAATGTATGTACTACTTCGGCGCCATCATCCCGTTCTCGGTGACGTGACGGTGACGGGCGGCGGTGGACAAACGCCCTTAGAAAGTTTCAAGATGTGCGAGGGATTATAAGCGGGGATAAGCACATTTTGGGAACGACTAATCAACCGGTCGTACATCGTTCGATGCTCAGTTGACCGTCGACTAAGGATCAATCGATTGGTGTCGTAACCCATACTACAATCGACTTACTAATAAAATAGTAACAAGGAGTATAAAATTAAAAAAAAACGTTGTTTTGAAACGGTTTAATTCAAAATATCAGTAAGAAAGTCTAGCTTATTATGCTTGCTACATCTATTTTTATTAGTAAGGCAACACAAGTTTTAAGTAAAAAATTAACCAAAATAAAATCAATAATCTATTTCATTTACTACATTACAAGCAACTAAAAACTACTAAAAACTAAAAACAGTTAAGGTAGGTGCCCGAGTGCTTCACACAGAAAGATTATTTGACATCCATCTCTTCATTCCATTGTAAGGCTAAATTATTTTAATATATTATTATTAATATAATAACCTAATTCATACATCGAATAAAAGATTAGCCTAGGTGTTAATCCGATGTACATATATCCCGAATTTCCCAAGAAACTGTGAAGACACTACCTGTTATACTAAAATATCATTTTGGTTGAGTTATATTAGTGAGTTAACGCACACTCTTCACGCCTTTTAATCTCAATGCGGGGTAGGCAGATGCACGTGCTAAGCAAGTGCCCACGATTCACCAAGCGTATTTAATTCAACGTGACATGGGGTGAGCCCATTGCCATTATAAGGTTCAACACTTGTGGTGTGCGAATTTCATCACGATGTTGTCCTTCACCGTACAAGCGTTGTTTGCGTAGGCTCTGAAAAAGAGTCCCATTGGTACACGTCGTCTCTATGTCGTTCTATTAGTGAGTTAAATTGTGTTAAATAAAAAAAATACCTTCTTGTCACATTATTATGAGTTGACCTTATTTTATGGCCGTCTGTACATCTAGTTTGAAATAAATGTAACTTTTACAAATGACAAGAATATTATAGTATCATTGTAAAGTGATACTTATTTACAAGCACAAAGAGTATGTAGTGGTATGTCAACGACTACTCTTTCTGTTTCAAAGGCTGTCTGTACATTGACGTGGGGCGTGGTAGCGGAGGGGAGAAATAAAGAGTTAACAAATGCAGTTAACTGCAACTTCAAGATCTTCGGTAATTACAGAGCGGCTGTTTAGTGCAAATATAAGAACGCGAAGCTAAATGGCGTTTTGTAGGCTGGACCTACATATAGAATATGAATAACCAATATCTACTATTTACAACAATGAAATTTTACAAGAAACAAAGTTTTCACACAAAAATTTGTATTAAATATTTTAATGTGATTATTGCAATTACTTCTTTATTATTAGTTGATACTACAAATTTGCATTTTCCATTGTGCAAAAAGAATGTTTTGTCAGACAAAATGTTACCTAGGAGGTTTTGGTTATTCATGATCGATATATGAACCAATGTAAATGAGGCAGTCTGTCAAAAGAACTTTTAGTCAATAGATTAACTAATCGTGTTATTTTAGTCAAACAAAACTAGCGCCATTAGTATGAACTAATTTTCCACCCTAGAGCCTAAAACGAGTTTTCACCCTCCATTGTAATATTTTTTAAATAATAAAATAATTACCTCTTCGTTTCTCCGCTGCGCTGCGTCAACTAGGGGCTACACTGGGCCTTTTTATTCATTTAAAAATCAAATAATAAAAAAGATTCATTACTTACCTCTGACACGCGCATGTTTCCAATAATATTAAGAAAACGCAAAAATCAAATTACTTACATTTTTTCATAAAACCGTTTATTCAATATTCAAAGTCGCATTATAAAAATATTTCAACATCACTCGATGAAAGTGATATTACAATATATTACATTAGTTTAGAATTATAACATTAAATTATTACTTACATTATTTTTATAACAATGATTTTTGTACCAACATGCATACTTCCCAACATTTTTTTTTTATAATTTTGTTCTTGGAAACTTTAATACATTTATGATTTAGACCAAGTCTCACTATGGAACAATATTTGTTATCAAGCCGCAAAAAGAACAATTTTCGACCATTTTCATTACAAAGTCTTAAGAGAAATATTTCATGGTTATCCTAGTTTGTCAAAAAAGGTATTCGTTCATAAATTACATTTGAATATTACATTGCTTTGATTATTTATTGATTGATTGATAGCATTGATTTACAAATTAAAAATACCTTTAAAAATAAATAAAATATTATTTTCCGCCAAACTACAGGGAGTCAACGGTTCACGCAACGCTGTTTCGTATTTAAATATGTAATGGGTGGTTGACATTATATATTATTTTTATCTCCCGAAACCATGTTAGTAATTAACAATTTGTTAAACGTAACAAAAGGTCGACCACAATCCATAAAACCAGTTTTTTATACTCTCACTCTTAGTACGATTATCTCTTACAAATTGCGTGCGCATGCACACACATAAATGAAAAGTAAGAGCCACGCGGAGTTGTGAAACTATAATTTTCTATGACAGTATATCTAAAACGCTTTAATCTTTAACGGTAAAGATACTTTAAAATCGTGTAGTTATTGTTGGATCAGTTTTGTAAAAAACATTATTTCTGTTTATTTTTTAATGAAACGCGCACAGACATTACAACTCAATATTGTTCACCGGGTATATAGGCGCGACCACTCGTGACCACGACGCATGCAACTGCGTCGAAACGTCGAGTAAAATAACAAAGGTAAGCTCGTGCTTGTCTTTGGTTATATTCGCGCCTATATAATACCCGGTGAACAATGTTGAATTATTTCTATTGTTCCGCCTGAATATTGACTATTTATTCATAATAATAGAAATAATAAAATGTTTAACATTCCGTCAGATGTAAACATTTTTGTGTACAAAATGTCGATTTCAGCTGAACTTCTGCCCGGTTCCTACATTCTACGTTTTTCATTGTTTTATTGAATTTTAATCCAGAGAAACGGTACCTAAAATTTTAATATTTATTTCAACAATTCTGTTCTACCTTCCCTTTTCTATAGCGTGATACAATTTTGCTCATATGCACCTTTAGTTTCATTTAAAAACATTTTACATAATACAAGGGCAAGAAATAAAGCTAACACTAACTTTGCTTTGTCAAAAACTTACATAGAGAGCTGTCACTTAGGTATGGAATATGACAGAACCGCAAATGAAAACTTTGACAAAGAAAATTCAGATTTCACTTTATAATTATCTGCCTAAATACCACGGGTAGTACGTAGGAACCAGTTTAGTAATCTACATTACGCTACGTAATCTAACTACAGTACACTATTACAACTGTTAGTGAGTGAAGTCTCACCCGGCGGCGTCGTGGTCAGAGTCATGGTCGTCCGCGTCGTCTTCGTCACCGCCACCTAGAAATAAATTGTATGGGATCTTTATACTGTTGGCATACAAGGAAAAGGTAATGTAAAGGTACAAAGTAAAGGAATATGTGCTTAATTACTGAGGGCGTCAAGAATATTAGTGATTTTATAGTTCTAATGCTAATCGCTGTCATATTTGCTAATTGCTGGCATACATAAAAAATAATTTGTATGGAGTCAAGAAAACGTGTGCATTGAAAAGAGGCAAAAGCAAGTAGATGCGCACGTCTCCAGAGAATGGCCGGTACGCCGAGAGGCAGGTAGGGCTTGGGTGGTGGTGGGCATGTCCCTGTAATAGTTCTAATGTTATAAATTAATTTCTAATAAGATTGCCATGACTTAACCCTTAATACAACAAGACTTTAAGATTTTCTCTTGGATTTTAAATTCTAATGACATGAATCTAACTATGTGGTTTCGCTAAAAGAATATCAGTATAAGAAAATGTTTACCTAATACAATAACCGTAGTGGTGGGATAAGGGCAGGAAAATGATGACGAAGATGACAATAACCCTATATAGCATTCGCTGTTGCATATTTTTTTCTAGAAAATTGAGATAATCCCCCTGTAGTGTAGGTATTCCTTAAAGTTCAAAGTTAGTTTACACTAAGTGGGAATATACTTCCCTTTGTTGTATACATATATTTCCCTTTGTTTAATTGTGTATGTCAGAGTCGGTTATATTGGTATATTGGTGTATATTTTAAAATTTTAACTGCCAACGTCTTCTATATGTGGCACAGGAAACAGATGATTTTGAAGTTTATGGTATACGAAATAGAATACAAAACCATAAAACAATGTTGCAAAATCTGGCGGTCAAACGGTTAGAAACTGTGAGCGAAAACTTAAGAACCATGCACGATCACCGTAATCTATTTTTACATTATTTATCTACAAGAGATACAATGACGGTAATATACAGTAAACTGCTGGGTACCAGAGCTGAAATGGCAGTGAGCATACCTACCCACTACCGAGCAGGTTTGAAAGTCCTAAAGGGGACGTGTGTGTCACGAATGGGTTAGCGCAGCGTGAGAAGACTTCTAACAAGGGGTTTATTTCCTCTAATTTCTTTATCAGTTCCTTTTCCGAACAAAAAGTATAAATTTCCCTTTGTAAAGGAACCATTGGGAATAAAACAGACAAATTGTGTAAACAGTTTCGCAAAACTTAGAATCTGTGTTGTAAAATATTAATAAACAAATTTTAAAAAACGTAACTAGGTGATGAACGATGATCTATTTACGACGGCGGGTTCACATTGGCGGAAGAAGGCACAAGTCCGATCGTTGTGGCCTTGATTGAAGCCTATAGACGTCAATGGGCTGACGTAGTGATCTTGATGAATATACTCACGTCTCCTAGTGTAATGCTTCTTAGTGGGTGCCCGCTCGTCGCTGGGCTCGGCGCTGAGCGAGTTCCTGTAGAGAGTGAGCGGCGCCCACGCCTCGCCCCAGCTGCACGCCACTGGCAGCCGAGACTCCAGGAACTACGCAAAAGAAGAAACATATTACATTTTAAAAAAGGAACACTCGAGTGAATTTAAGATAATACACCTAGTATTTAATATACACACATCCGGATCATAAAAATGTGTGCGGCGACCTTATAGTTCTACAAATAACCATGGTACGCATAAAGTGTTAAGTACGGCGTCTGTGGTCCAGTTGGGCGGATACCAATGGGACTCTTTTTCAGAGCCCATGCAAACAACGCTGTACGTTGAAGGACAACATCGTGATGAAACCCGCACACCACAAGGTGTGTAAACCCTATAACGGCGATGGGCTCACCCCCTGTCACGTTGAGTTAAATACGCTTGGTGAACAGTGGGCATTTGCTTATTAAGCAAGTGCCTCTGCCTACGCCTATTTATTTTTTATTGTATTTAACACAACGTAACATTAAAAACATAATTCAATTCTTACCTTAAGCGCCTGCTTTCTATCAGGCTTGAGCAGTTTCTGTGAGAATTCCGCCAGAGGCTCCAAATACGCCAAGTTCGGCGGCGGCGACTTCTGCGGCTCTATCGTCGCGAAGGAAACGCCGGCACGATGCAATGCCATCAGTGCCTCGCGATTCTTCACCGCGTCTAGACCGAACATCACGGCGAAGCGTTTCGCTAATTCCTAGGCGAAGTTAAAATGATGCATAAGTAGGTTTACACATCTATCATATTTATGTTAAGTATACTTAGCAGTAAGCCTTGGCGATTTGAAAAGATGCCAGTTTCTTCCCGGTTCTTCTGGCCAGTAAAAAAAATAACCGGGGACGATTACTTTTGTTTTAAAGTCATAAATGACGTTTATCAAGCTTTGTGTTATGCTACTGTATATCTGTATGTTATAGCACTTATTAAGATGAAAAATAAAGGCTTTGACTTTGACATATAAAATCTGCTAAGGGCATCTAGGCGATGTTAGCGTATCTATGTAAGTTTATTTATTTATTATATCGTATATGCCAGTTTCTTCTGGGCGGCTCTTCTGGCCAACAAATTATTGGATTAATACCAACCGAGTGGGGGTCGGGAAGTACCTATTTTAAGTTAAATCAAGATTTTCAAGATATTGTTGTTACTTGTACAATATTTTCATCATTATCATCATCATCATCAGCCCATATTTGTACAATATTTTATAATTATTAAAATTATTACATTAAGATAAAAGAAAGGTTACGACATACGACTGTGTCTGTGTAAGTACTAAGTACTGTTATATCCGAATCCTTTGTACCAACAATTTTTTACTAATTTCAAATACAGACATCAAATGTGTCTAGGGATCAAGTACATTTTAGAAAATTGCAATCAAGAATATATTTTACCTAAACTGAATTCATTCATAATTTATTCAAAATGTGGTGACAAGTCATTGATACAGGCATGGGGAAGTAGGTAGGAGGCCAGATCCAGAAGATTACATTTTATTTAAATAAATTAGATTTTTTAGAGCTAAATGTTCTTGATCCCTAGACACTTGATGTGTGTAGTTGCCTATTTGTCACGGCGCGATTGCGTTTGACAGTCAAATTCCGACCACAACCGTGCCTGGTGTAAAGCAGCAATATGGTCTACCATGGAGCACGCACGCAATATAGTCCACTCACCTTCAACTCCTGTATGTCTCGCGACTGTTGGAAAAGCGCCTGCATGGCCAACTGCATACTTAAGGCGCAGTTTAGTTTGTTCATCTCGCGAGCTTTGCTCAGCGTCGCCTTAATGATGTCACCGTAGTCGTTGTAGCACTGTTTTATATTAGAAAATACATAGAGTACATTAGCTTTTACAATATTTACTTCCCAGCTTTTGTACTTCTAACCTTATCTGGAGTGGAAAAAGACTGATAAATGTAGATTAAGCAAAAGAGGTATGTCAAGGTCGGAGCAGGTGGAAGTCTACTTACTGTATCTACAAAAGCTTATGTAATTAGTAATGTCTCTAAAAGCTAATGTACTCAAAACACTGCAAAAAAAGGGTGAGACGGAACAATAAAATTACTAACAGGATGACTCCGAAGTCACTTCTAGCGTGATGTTTGGTTTAGATAGACAAATAGTGGTGTTTTCGTGATACATTATCTCTAAATAATCATTACGTCGCTATCATACCGTTCCAGAATAAGACAGTATAAATAATGAATAAAGCAACAACAGAAGTTAGTAGTGAGTGAACGTTCGAACAATTAACTATAGGCGATCCATTTCATTGGCGGAATGCCCACGGGGCATGAAGTAGGGCGGGATGCGGTACACTAGTGATTACTTGATTCCATTTATGTTGAGATATTATTTTATTGTATTTACCCTTCTTGTATTTTCACTTCTTACGGGAACAAATTATTGTCGCCAAATAAACAGATTTTTGGTAGTGAGATTCATTTTTAAGGTAAGAAGTGGGTTAATGCTTTAACTATCACATACCTTGATATAGTATTTGAAAACATCAGCGGCTCTCCTTATCGGTGCCACGTTGTAGACGATAAGCTTGCAGTAAGCCGCTAAGAAGTTACGTCGCTTGTGCAACTCTTCAATACGTCTCTCGTCTTGACCATCTAGAGAAAATTATACAGGATACATGTAACAAAGCAGATGAGGAAACCATAGTAACGTATGGGCGTAGTTGAAAAGCATTTGACACGGTTTCTTTCACAGTATTTTCTCAGTAGCCACGTGTAAAACAAGACGTGTCATTAAACCTTTTTAGCTTAGTGACACGCGTTAAAGAAACATGCTGTATTGGTCGAATTGCGTTAGTGTGAGTATTGTGCACGTGCCAGCACTTATTAATCGATCTGTAAGCTGAATGCTTATCTTTGGTTCATTTCACGCCGTAATACGCGGTATAAACTTGTAATATGATACGATTGCACGTTTTTTTTTTAAATTCAAATATTATAGCACTTCTACTTATGATTTAATAAAAATTCAAATCACAATGGGCAATAAAACGTGTAGGCAGATGGCGCTGCGGACGCTAGAAACAAATGAACCAAAGAATGCAAGGCAATCTGTCAGATGAACCTGTAGTAATAATTGCTCACACTTAAGACTTTCACATGCATGTTACATTCAAACGAGGCTTAAATTAAATCATTTCGTAATTTTTGGCCATTCTTGAGTTCTAGATACATAATATTAGGACTCAACAATATTCAGAAATAGTTAAGTATTTTTAGTTCATACGTTATTTCAGCGGTGTTAATTCAAAAGTAAATGATTAAGAGCATACATTGTCAAAGATTATAAACAAGTTAATATGTAGTAGGTATGAATAACAAGCACGATTTTCCCTTAGTAATGATGACGACACAATACAGAGTAAAGAAAGGGTTCGGCGGCGGCGGCGGACTGCCCGAATTTTTGAAAAAACTTTTTAGTGTTGGCAACACTGATCAGATATTATGTTTTAGATACGATACTTTCTTTTTGCCACGATATTCCAAATTTTCTTATGAACAAAAAGGCCGAAATAGTTTTCTACTAATTTTAGAAATTATATAGGAAAAAAAACCAACAAAAGCTCATATTAGGTCGCAAAAATGCCGTTATTTCAGGAAATTTTCAAAAGTACCGTGTCTAAATAAAGTAACGAATGGCTTAAGGCATCAACGCGCAAAAACTATCGGCCGCCATTGTCCATTACTAAGGAAAGACCGGCTCGATTTGTTTCCTTACTTTTCGAGAGCCCGCCGTCGCCGCGTGAAAATAAATACGTTGCTAGTTAGAACACCGTATTCAACAATGAATAAGAGTCCTTATTATACAAGATCCCTTAAAGTAAGAAAGAGTATACATTTTAACTGCATTTATAACTACTGAATCTTACAACCTTACTTTTCTGTAGAATAACAAAATCTGAACTAACAGATAGTTCTAGTACCTTGCTACCTACCCTAACTACACTATCATGTTTTTTTTGCATTGCATTGCGGTGAGTATGGAACTGCGAAGGAAAAACTTGTGGTTTGTTTTGTCTTGTTCTTTTTTCCAAACGTCAGGAGTGATAGGGTCAAAGTATACTAACAGAGCGACAAGGGTCGTAGTCAAAACGTCCCGTGTTCACAGACGGGGAACATTACCAAAGAACAGAAATGCTTTTGATGACGAGGCGTGAGAATTGTATGTACGCCTTATATAATAGAAGCCCTAGCACGTTCGTCAAAACAGGCACGAAAAGGTTTGGCACCGAATTTAAGATAATAAAGTCTTGTTTTGATATTTCGCAATTTAATACAAACCTAGAAAGGGCGAAATACAGGAGTGATTTTTGCATTACGATAAAATTTGTTGCGGTATTTAACAAACTGTGATTGGGTTCCGAAATACCAGGTCAAGAATCGTTTCGAAATGTTGTGATCTTAAAAAAGTGTTATCGCTGTGAGCGAAATTTTCCGTAAGATACAAACATATAAGCTAAGATATTCTTTCACAAAGATAAAATCGCTGCGATTCTTTACGCAGTGCGCGCTTATCCATATACGACTTTAAACATTAAAACAGTAAAATACATTTTGATATAATTCTGTGATCATATACAGTGTGCTATCGTCGACTATAACGGCTCGTGTTTCTTGTACATGCATATATGCTAAGACATACTACAAAATAAAAATGCACGCCGCAAGAAATACTTTTTTTTTAAATAAACAAGTGTGTGACCACCAACCAGCCTGATGTTCAGCAGCGATGCAGTCTATTGCTTGTTCATTAGATACCTATTGACCCGTGACTTACAAAACGTCTAGACTATACTGCGCAGGAAGTACAGACACCTGCAAGTCATTCAATATCCTGGCGGTTCGCACTATGAAAGTAGACGCAAACCGTTTGGTTCTAATAAATATACAAACCAACTAACATAATAAACAAATTATTTCTCCCTTTTACTTAAGTCCTATGGTACCCCAGTGGTACAAAGTTACTTTACTAGATGGCGCCACCCCGTCCAGTCCTTTGTGACTGCTCTGGCATCAAACCAGATATTTCTCCCTATACCACTGTCTAACACCCGGTCTTAATAATTGTTATATATAGATGCACTGTGTAAACCAACATTTCGAGTAAAAAAAATCCCTTAGTTATCAAAAATGATCTTCTCACTAGTAATATGGCACACGAACGTAAAAAAGTTATCCAACACGATATAAGTTTCGTTATAATTCGTCATTTACATGATCTAGAAGAAACATTACACATAGGGGCTGTGATTGTAGTATATAGTAGTTTTATGTATCTACCTATTATATATGAAAAGTGATGAAAGAACAGAGGCCCTAATCAGTTGTTGAAGTCTTTTTCAACATACATACATACACTTCACGCCTGTCTCCCAGAGGGGTAGGCAGAGACTACAGATCTCCATTTGTCACGATCCTGACATACCCCTTTCGCTTCATCTACATTCATACATCTTTTCATACACGACCTCCGGTTTCGAGTACTTTTCACGCCACCTTCGGTCAGGACATCACCAATCTGGTCTTTATATGTCCTTCTGGGGCGACCTCTACTCACCCGGCCCATTACATCACCCATATAAATCTCTTTCGTCAATCGACTTTCATCCATTCTCTCCATATGCCCAAACCACCGAAGCATGCCCTTTTCAATCTTAGTCACTACATCTTCCTTCAAACCGCAACTTTCTTTTATCACACTATTCCTTATCCTGTCATTCAATGTCACACCTTTCATGCTACGCAAATCTTATGTATTAAAGCCTCGATCTAAATTAACCTACTTTCTACCCCACAAACAAAAGTATTTATTTATTAAGAGTAAAACAAGTGACAAACATAACTCACCGTATGCCGTTGTCAAAAACACGCATTTATCGACAAATTCTGCTAAGAGATCCAGCAACTGTTCGTCGGGTGGAAGTACCAGTTTGCTGAATTCCGGCGCGGAACGATGTGTGACGCTCGCTAACGGCGACGCGAAGTATATCAAAAGGTCGCATATTGAAGTGTATGCCTGTGAAATTGTAAATAATTACCGTTTTGTTATTTGTTAGAATATACTTGACAGGTTGTTATTTTGTACTTCTGAGATAAAACTTCAAAATGACATGTCAAGTTAATTCTAAAAGCCAATGTTTTGACAGATGCGACGGGATGTGATACTATTGAAATACAAAAGTACACGTTATTTTCAGGCAAGGTGGACTGATGATATACGCAAGATGGCTGGCAGAAGCTGGATGCGAGATGCCGAAAACAGGTCACAGTGGCGTGCAATTGGAGAGGCCTATGTCCAGCAGTGGACAAGTATGGGCTGATGATGATGATGACATGTTATTTTTAACCCCCGAGTGTTATAAGTTTGACGTGTCTCTGTGTCAGTGTATGTGTCTGTCTGAGGCAACGTAGCTCTCAAACGGATGAGATCCGATTTTAATGCGGTTTTTTTTTTGTTTGAAAGCTGATTTGATCGAGCGTGTTCTTATCTATGATTGATCGATTTCTGTTCACCCACTCAAAAGTTAGAGAATTGAAAGTGGGAGAAAAAAAGGTCGACTTTATACAAATATGTTCAAGTGGGGTATCAAATTGATATGGCACGAGACGGACATTTAAAATCGGAGGTTTTTTAAAATTTGCAATTTAATAGTTAGAGTCTAATGAGACCATTTTCAAGAGTGAGAGAGTACAATCAATAGATGGATTGGAACTCACCAACACATTTAAGAATAAGCGCAACAGACTTGTTGTTGTAACAATGGCTATAAGGCCTCACTTGACTGTCCGAATTAAAGGATAAACGTCGATCGAGCACTTTTTTCCTAATTTTGGAAGAAAACTTATGAACTAATGGCGCTAGTATCGCTTAACCCAAAACAACTATTTTAGTTAATCGATTGTCAATATAAGTACATTTATTTGACAAAATGATTCACTTTCGTATAGAAACGATAAGCACAAACATTTTATGAGTTATGTACGGTCGGGCAAGAAAATGGCCTATCAGTTTTGACGACCATTCCTGTGGCACTAAAACATCAAATAAGGCAGAGGCGTTATAATATTGCCTGAGGCAAATTAACCCTTATGTCTATATGAGTTTCAACCTTAGACCAGGTTCTTGGCCGACTGTATTTATAGTCCGCGCCCTCTAATAAGCCCATTTTGACAGATGTACTTAGGTGACTGACAGTGGAGTTCGTTTGCATATTAGCTTACAAAGAATCGATTTTTTCTGATTCAGTTTTCTGTTTTATCGTCAATATTTACTTATTTCTCTATTAGTTCTGATACATTTACGTATATATAAGTCACTACCATGACAAAATATCGTGTTTGACAAGTACGCATTAGTCTCACCTCTTCCCTCAAATCCTGCGACGTGCCATTAGCAACGATATCGGTGCAATGTGCCAAGTAAGTCCTAAGCCTTTCTCTCAAAGTTTCCACGTCGGAGTCGTCCGTCGCCGCGTTGTTCTGCCGACGCGTCTCCACCTCGTGCAACGACCACAGAAGCGAATAGAAACACGACCTTATCACGTATACTAAAGCCTGAAAGAAACGAGAGTTAAGTTTGGAGGAGGTTTTATGCATTTTGACTATTTTTTTATAGAATTCTTTCCTCCTGGCCGACCGTCGGAGCCGACTAGGGGATCTGAAGATTTAGGTTTGTTCCCATGAAGGCCCATATCCACACTAATTCCTCATTATGCCAAATGTGGCCTATGGGTTCTTGGGATCCTAAGGTTCACAACCCTCCTCCCCTTGAGGAATTATAGACTTAACTTATACACTAGCTTTAAGTGTAAATCATTCGTGTTATATTCTATTCCAATGAGAATTACGGGATAAAATATAGCCTATGTATGTGATACTAGATTTCTAACGGTAAACCATTTTTTTTAAATCGGCCCAGTAGTTTCTAAATTTACATAAATACAAATCTGTCTCCAAATATGTAATAATATGTCTAAACATAATAAAGTAACCAAAATAGTACAATGTTTTTTATTAATCTCATCTAAAGCAAAGCCAACTCCTACGTACCTCAGTGGGCATTTCAGTCTGCTTCACACACTTGGGCAGATCTTCAAATAGCGAGTCCCAAATGTTAGTGTCATTCAAGTTGTGACACATGTAGAGAATTGACACTTTCCGCAGCGAGTTCACGACGTTGAAAATTTCATCGACATCTGGCTCTTCTCCCTGAAATAAAACAAAATGTTATATTGATACGTCGCAAAGGAAAAAAAATGAGAAGCTGAATGCAGATGGCGCGTCGTACGCTTGAACGAAAATTAATAAATAATATTAACCAATGAAAGTGGCGCAATGTCACATTAACTTTAGTTACTACAAGAAACTAGCGTCATTAGTAAAGTATTTTTCCTCATAGGTTGTTAAATTCTTTTATTGGTTAACTTCTATGATTTTTTACACACTGAGACTTAAATTAATTTGTATTCACATCAGTTAATCTCAAAAAGACCTATAAATCACATTTATCAAGTGGTATGAGATTAAAGAAGTGGAAGGCATTAGTATCAAATGTACTAAAACATCGAAGTTGGTGGTAACATAAGATGCGCAGAAAACACAGGGACGTTCGATTATTTTTCACTATGGGGACAGCAGGCGAGTCGGTAGAATGGTGTGAAGATTGATTACGTGCATGTAAATTCGCTGATTTGTGAGGGCTGAACAAAATACGCGTCGTTCTTAAACACTCTTATCATGACCGGTCCGGACCGGTCGGCAGTCGAGCCGTAAATTTATCTTAGCCGGGACCTACATAGCTACATTAACATACGCTGCATCGACATGATATCACAGAGTCTCGGTGTTCGTCATGGGGAGGGCGCTATTACGCACGCAGAGGTTGGCGCTGATCTTACTCACCAACTACTACTACTACCGTACTTTCATATCTTAAGGTACAACGAACGGGAGAAATTGAGGAGGAAGGCGCCCATTTGGCTCCGAAGGAGCGCAAGCTGTTGAAAACATCAAAAAGAGAGGCTGCAGTTCTCCGGAATGGCAGTCTCGCTGGGAGAAGTCATGATGGTCGGGACCTACACAAGTTCTTCCCGCATATGCAGAAAGGTTGAGCTTCGGATGGATCGAACCAGACTACATTGTGTCGCAGATCTTAACAGGGCATGGATGCTTCAGAGAACGATTGCACCGGATGACTATGTGACACGGCTCAGTGTCCTTGTGGCGAAGCGAGCAAAAACAGGGACCACGCACTATGGGAATGTAGATTATACAATGATGCAAGGAATGAGATGCTTAATAAACCGGAGCGGACCGAGCCAGGGCCAATATACTTCAGGGACCTGGTAGGTAAGGAATCGAGGGAACTTTGAACGCTTGCGTGAGTTTGCTCATCACTGGCACACAGCACGAAGAAGATATGAAGCCTGTTAACGACTGAAGACGCGACGAGGACCCGACGCGAGGTCTCCGTAATTATTGTGGTCGTCATGCTCCAGAAGGGGGAGAGTTGGCAACAAAACAGGGATGGACAAAGATAATTTGTATGGAGCCAAGGAAACG
>SJJU01005335.1:0-20335 GCA_012932125.1 Conopomorpha cramerella
TAGATGCGTCGAAGAGCTTATATAGTATCCTATTGACCAAACGCCAGCGCCATTTAGCAACCACACAGACATAGCGACATCTGTCGGAGCTTTTTCAAAACAAAAAAGTATAAGTTATGGGGAATAATAATTATTAAATTTGACAAGGACCTGACAACTGAAAATAGTTTATTTTATTGTTCTGAGCTGTCGCTATATCGGGTGTCGCTACACCAACGAATCATCATTTTCATTAAAATTAATTTGAACCTAATTGCTATATGTACTTATTTTCGCGAAAAATATATAATAAATGATCTTGTAAATAAAGATTTTAACATGAAACTCCGAAGTTGTTTGATTTGTTAGGATTGACGATAGGGAGTTTCTTTTTATCTTTATTAGTAGGCGAAAAAAACTATTGGTTTCGACTCGAACGCCATTCAACTAGGACGGAATTACAACAGGACAATTCCTCATTTTTCAAGCTGTATCATATCATATAGCTGAAGGATAGTAGATCATAGATAAGTACCGTTAATAATTAACATTTTTCCTTAGTGAAATAGCTAGGTATATTCCCACGTTTGTCTTTAGTGCATGGTATATTATTACAGTATCAAATAAGAGAAATATACTGTACCCAGTTGAAAAGATTTTTTCGAATTCAAAATTTACCTACATTATTATACTCCAAATTACAGTCGCCAAGCAACACTGAAATACGCGCTACGTAAATAAAATAAATCTTTTATCACAGCCGCACGGCTCTTCAAAACAAAAATAATCAAAAGGAACGTATGAAATAAAACCTGCATACTATGAACGTACCTTTTTTATGCATCCCTTTGTCCAATACAAAGCTAACAACGTGAGAAACGTCGAAAAAAAGGATAGTAATTATTCATTTGGATATGCATAATGGCATAAAGGCAGGTGCAGTGCTACTTGTTATTCTGCTATTTCGGGCTCCTATCGCTTTCTCTCTCTGTTGTCCCGTATCGCCAGAGCGGGAGAGCTAGATGCTTACCGCTCACTTCGAAGTGTACTTCTCTTGGATACCAGATTAATTCGACACTCTGTTCCCACACTGTTATTCCTGTTATAGCCAGGATCTACAGCGGTATCCAGAATATACCACAGCTCAAATCAAATCAAATATCTTCATTTGTGTATCACAATGTAGACAGATCCCGATCTCGGAATTTGTCCCGGTAGTGCATGTATAAATAAGATGAAACTATACATGCACTGCACAGCATGCATACATTTGATTTTGGCTTCCCTCAACTAAATATTACAGTGGACCACGCGGGAAATACGTGCGTACAGTTAGACAAAAAATGTCGATCACCCTAAGGTTGAAACTCTTCTGAATGCCTTTAGATATTAAGGTTCATTTTTACTTGTCACAGTGTAACAACACCACCTTATTGATATTAATGACACGTGATGTATCCGACCGTACATGGCGAAGAAAATTGCATCACAGTATGCATACATGCGTAGACTTAGATAAGTCGAGATCGAAGCGCCGTGTTTCTGTTCACTGTGTCAGAGCAGGGCTTCCTACCAAAGCGCTCCAAGAACGAAATGCCAAGACATACAACGTGTGGCGATTTGTCGGAACAAGGGAAATCAGACTAAGCGTGACGTCAAAGGCCAATCACAGCGCGTTTTTATTATATGTCGCAACTTTCCTACTGCGCGTGCTAGACCTCCAGTAAAACTATGGAAATTTTTAGCGTTTACGGTGAAAAAGTACTGCGTCGCTCGACAAACAAAACAAAGCAAACCAGTTCATGCTATTTCCGTTAGTTATCTCGAACTAGTCTATAGATATTCTTTCTCTTACTTAGGCTATAGAAAGAGGAGGCACTTCAAGATAAATCTACGCGTATGTGCTAAGTCTACAGGTCAAACGTAGACGACTTACCAAACATAAATAGGTACCACGTATGTGTCAACTTATAAGGTACACGTCTGCACTTTCATGTATAATTCACGTGTGAAATGTAGCGCGACTGTTTGCGAGACACGAAAGGAAAACACATGCGACAGAATTAATTTGGCTGGTGTCGTCGGACATCCTTATAAATATGAATTTTAAGTCCCACGTTTGTCTTTAGTAAATAGTTGCAGAGTCAACAATAGTCGTCCTCACATTTTGTTGCAGTTCTTTTCATATTTTGGAAGGAAAAAGGTTTTCTTATTTATTGTTATTACAGCGTTATTGACGAACCATACTGAAATAAGGGATTCACCTATAACTCACCTCAAGTACAAATAAAATACTATCGACAAAGAACCTGATCTGCCACGCTTAGTTTGAAACTCATATTTTATGAATGTCATTATCATTAGACATTAAGGTTTATTTTCTTCTTTCCACAATGTAACAACCCAATGTTATTGATGGTTTATTGACAATGGAAGTGTCATCAGAACGAACCACTTTCTTAGCCGACCGTAGGTACATATAAACCTACATAGAGCTATTTACTTCTGGTAATTATTGTTGGTTTTCATTTTGTTTAAAAATATAGAACATATGTACTGCCGTCTTACAAAGAAAAGACATAACCCCAGTCATTATATTCATGAGATGATATGCTCAATAACTGTCTGAGGCTCAGGACCACTTAATGATTATTGTTATTCATCCAAAGGCAAGAATTGTGCTCTTTCTCCAATTGGGGGTAGTGTAGTTCTAAAAAAAAAACAATTCACTGCTGTTTATTTCATCTCTTTTCAATTTATTCCCATCCCTTCAAAAACCTCATTTAATTCTACAATAACTGCTTTCGCACGCGCTAAACAAATAAACACACACAAATATTCCTTCCAAAAAAGGGGAATATGTTAAAAGTTTCTGTAGACAGAAGTGTTTTGACCAAGTGAGGCGGACGGGCCGGGTTGGAAAAGGGTTTCTATATATCCTACATATGTTGATACAAATTTAAGTTTGTTGGCAAACTAATTTAAACTATTTCTTGAGATACAAAGTTATCTATTGTGTCAGGGTTTTGTATTTGGCAAGTAAATTGTTTCCTTTGGATTGGGTGCGAACAGATTTACTTTCCGCAAACGTAGATAAATACTGGCTACCTTACAAATAAAAGTAGGTACAAGCCCCGTTCCATCAGGTCTTATAGAAACATTGTTCTCGCTGAATGAAAGAGACAGCGATAGATGATTAATACCACTGTCACTGTCACACAACCAGAGATGTCTCATGGTACGGGGCCATAAAAAGTCGTCGTAGTTTAAAATAATTTAAAGTAATGCTTCGGTCATCTGGAAAGAATAAATGAAAGGAATTTTACGGAAGTAGGTAGAGTCCAATGTAGGTAAGTAAGCAAAAGTAGACCTCGTCGAAAGCTCACTGCCAAAATTAATGATGTCTTAAATAAAGGGAGAGTAGAAGTGTTAAAAACAGATGTAAATAGACGAGAATTTTGATGAACGACCGATATGGCAAGAGACGAGGGGTAGATAGTAGCAGGTGGAGGTCAATGTGTCTGGAAGAGAGATGTATGAAGCTATACATAAAGTCGTAATAATAACGCAATGAACCAAAGATATTATCTATCTAAACTAACACAAAACAGATCGTTAAATGAAATTAGATCTTGAAGTTCTCGCATTTTATTAGTCTGAATCTAAGAATATAATAAGAATCGTTTTAGGTGACTGTTTTTGTTTCTTTTTTCATTTTTACATACCTAGCGATAAAAGCACATCTGTATTCGAAAGATTCCCTTTTATTTTCGTTCCACAAATAAGTCTGCGATATGAAGAGAGCTGGCAAACTGAGTCAATAATAAAATATTGATTGAAAGGTTCGAAAATTATTGACTGTGAATAGACATAATTGCGGCATTCACGTCCTTTCAAGCGGACTGAGTCAAAAGCTGTATGGCGTTGAAGTACGAAAATGTATTTCATTTAACTGTTTTCCGGATGCGTTTTCATCGCAGCTTTTCACAATGCTCGATTCATGTTGGATATTAATTGTGGACAGTGACGCGTCGCTGAAATTCAATGGTAGGTACATCGCTAATGAACTTTATATCCAAGTAAATAAGGTTGATCAAGAAAGTCTGCTGTCTACCTGGGATATGTTTAATAAACGCGACGATTGACAATTGAGTTACATTGCGGCGACGGAAGGTATTATCAATAAAAAAATTACGCAATGGATATACAAATGACATTGCAGTCTGCAATTATCGCGTTTATTATAAAGGAACCTGGTTAAAGAGGTTTGGCGGTGGGATGGCTGTCATCCCAGTAACAGTCACATCGTGTCCTCCCAAGCAGTGCAAGCGGGTTTGGCGAAGATGAATAGAGATAGACACTGTTCTAGTAGTGAAGTTCCTCAGTAGAGTCCTCTTCACGTAAAAAGTTACGGTCAACACTTTCAGAACTATATTTGACGGCTCGGCCATGTTGTCGTTTCGTCGAGTATTTGTTTATTTTGTGAGTTTTTTATTGGATCAGTCCGTTTTGATAAGAAAACGACCGAACGAAGCGCTGCTTTTTTCGTCCCAAGCGTAATAGAAAAAAAATACCAACAATACATATATGTATACATAAACTAAGGTGTAGTAGTAGATCCTTGGGTTTCTTAGGAGACATGATAGTGAAACCATACAAGACATGATTCCTCCTATAATATCAGTGTACCTAATGCCTAATATTTATCGATCAATACATAAAGTATAAAAAAACGGTATGTGGCAGGTAATATTGGGCGAGTAACTTAGCAATTTGCCAATGTGACTTTTTTTTTACTAAGCTCACGTTTAGCCGATGTCTTACGTGACGTGGCTAATGTACTGATTATGTACATAATGCAGGTTACGTACATATGTGTGTGTGTGTGTGTATATATATATGATCTGTACATTTACTATTCCTAATTGACAGAGAAATATATTTATATTCACGCCTTTTAGTACACGAGTAGAGAGAGGCACTTACTAAGCAAATGCACACGGTTAACCAAGCGTATTTAAAATCCAACGTGACATTGGGTGAGCCCATCCCCGCCAGAGCAATACAAGTTTTATAATCTGGCATCAACATCATCAGCCCATATTTGTCCACTGTAGGACATAGGCCTCTACAATTGCACGCCACTGTGATCTATGCACAGATCAAAATGTCTCACGATGAAATTTTTATTCTGTAAAACGCACCGCAATATTTCTGTATAACATTTTTTTCAACACTCTTTGTTGCTCTTAACAAAAGGTAATTCATTGATTAGTTCTTACGCTAACGTTTAAGCAATCAATCATAAGCAGAATGAGCTTTTCTGCTGAAATCATGCTTAAATTTGAATAGGTGTCTACTTTTGATAAACGAAAGCTTTCTTTTTCGTTAACCTAATTTTCTTACAGCGATACGGAGTGAAAAAACCTCATTGAATTCTACAATAACTTTTACTTAAACTAATATTTGCACGTCAGATTGCCCGTCAATGTTTTTTATTCCCCTTAGACTTTCTTTTATTAAAATATTTTCTTATTAAATGTATAACTAAATCGTCAGAGTCTTTTTAAGAGAACGGTCTTGGATTAGCGATGTTGTATTTAATTTAAAGATTTTCTTTGACGGCAAAATAAAAAGTCGTTGTAAATTTAATTTCTTCTCAGTCAAAGTGCTTTATTGCTCTTCACGATAATTTCTGTCTGCTTTCAAGTTTGACACTCAAATAAACAAAAATATAATAACAAGAATATAATTAGTTATATTATAAGGAAGGAATGATACTGTTGTTTGTTCTTTGTATAATATTAAAACACATCCTCGTTGTTGCAAATTAAAAACAAAACTTCGGTTCTGTATTCTTGTTTCATCATTATCAACCCATATTTGTCCACTGCTGGACATAGGCGTCTCCACTGCACGCCACTGTGATCTGTTTTCGGCTTCTCGCATCCAGCTTCTGCCAGCCGTCTTGTAGTCTCCACTCGAGAACTCGTTAACCCCAAGGGTCATTGTTTACGATTTTCAATGAGTCAACTTAATTATCAACTTTTTGGCGATATACATTATTGTTACTTTCTTTTGTACATTATTATCCATAAGCCTTTCTATTCATTATTGATGTCCTTACATTGAACCTTCCAATGAAATTTGAAAATTAAAGCATTCGTTAAATTGTTACATGAAAATATTTCAGGTAGGTACTTTGAAGGTAGGAAATTTGAAAGAAACACTTTTCATTCGACATGTAGGTACTCCAATAGAATTTTCGCAACTATAAAATCAACTATGTTGCTAACATGTGAAACAAAACAAAATGATATCACAAATACGATAATGTAATGATAACGATATTTTGACATGCGAGTTAAAATTAAATGGAAACATTCACTCACCTATAGTTGTGAGAGCCAGCGTGCACCAGTAGTAACTTTGCAGGTACTGTTTCACCACGTCGGCCGTTTCTGTGTCATGGTACACCCAGTTCTTGCTTCCAAAGCCGTTGTTCTTATAAATTATATGGTACAGGCACCCGTTCCAATGGAATATCACTAGCAGATAATGTATGAGACTCGTCGATCTGAACACGTTCGGATAATTCGTATGCCTCTCAGTTCTGTCCATGAACGCCCAAAACCTGTAGATCTTCACGAGGCGGAAGGACCGAAGTATTGAGTTGAAACCAATGGAGAGGTACAAAAAGTCTAGCGGCAACAGGCAAAGACAGTCTATGTAGAAGTACGTGGAGTTCATGTAGTGGTTGCGTAGTTTAGCGGAGTCAGTCTGCAGCACCCCGTCCTCCAGGTAGCCAGTTCGAAAATGAAACAATATGTCCGCCAAGTAAAGGAAGTCCGAAAAGTAGTCTAGCGTGAACCACACTATTATTGTTTCACCTGTAACAAACAAAAAAGTATTTTACTTATTAGATTTTGAAACAAAGTTTTTTTTTATTTTGACGAACCTTTTTATGCAACCTAAAAAAAGGTTCGTCAAAATAAAAAAAACAACATCGGCAGAAACAGGAACCTCCTTGTTTATTGAGGTCGTTTAGTAACTGGCAATTAAAAATTCGCGCTCACGCTCTAAAGAGCACAAATTTAAACTTGGAAAGTAACTGTCTCACCTTTTCATAAGAGGAGTAATTTAGTCAAGTTTGAGTTTAGAATTCATCAACCAGCGCCAACTTCGGCAAGCAACGTGAACAAGAAACTATTACGACAAAATGTAGGAGCGACTAGCTTCCCGTTAGATAGTTAGTGCTTTAAAACACTTTGACTACTCAACCTTAGGAAACTAAACTATCTCTAACTTAGGCTTGTTATTCAGTTTGCTGAGGGCAGTCGGTGACAAGAGAAAAAGTTATGAAATTTGTATCTCGTGGTCGCACTTAGTTGCTTTTAACTGATTTACATCAATTGTTCTATCGTCTTGGATGATTTTACTCGTCTCGTCAGCGCCGACGACACGTGAGCTTGTTGCGTTTTACTTTAACCCATTAGCACCCACTGTACTCAGATGTTGAACACCTCATTTTGAACTCTATGACTCGATGATTAAAGTCTAAATCAAATAAGGCGTAGTTATGTGTCTGGGTATATATGGGTTAAAATAAATTATCAGCGTCAACCGCACGCGGGCTGATTACAGTCAAGCGCGGTTATAAAGTATGAAAATTCAACGCTGATGGAACTGCTCACAGAACACCGTCCACACGACGGCGCATTTGGCTTGACTGTTCAACAATTCTACAACAGCCTTAGCTTTCGCGTGTCGCTAATTACTGACAAGATTTGCGGCTTAACTCTTTCCCGGACAGTGAACGCCTATTGGCGTCATAACAGTAAAAAAACTATTGTGTCTATTTTACTATCCGCCAATGTTAAAACCAATTTTATTATAAAAATAAGTTAATATTGAGAGACTCGTGTGCAAAAATTCCGAGTCAAACATAATTTTGTGTGAGTACATATCTAAACATCTCGCAATCGAAGAGAGAAAAATAAGCTGTTTTTTAAACCAAATTAAATAGCGAAAAAGACAGTCCCTAAGAGTTGTTGTGTAATATTATTATAATATTACTACTTTAATAATTAACTGTGATATAATTAATCTATTGAAGTTTTATAGGTATATAACTCGTCGTTTTTACTCACGAGTGTATGCTACCAGGTAAAATGCTGAATTTTAAATACTTCAATACATATTATGAGCAGAATGTACCTACCAGAAAAACTACAACCATTTACGTAAAATCAAAATAACACCCTTCCATCGTTCGACGTCAGAATATTCCCGTCCGAAATTCAAACATCGCCCATCAAAAGAACACGTTCTGAACAAGTGAAATTATGAAAATTTTCATTTAACGTCGTGCGGAGCCAGTCGAGGGAAGAATTTTGATGGCCGGTTCAAACAACAAGAGAAACTCAAACAGTTCGCCCCACAAATAAGATTTAATATTACATGCAAGGTCACGTACAGTCGAACAGGGATTTCATCATAACGAAACACTACCCATGTTAAAGCTGCCTCTGTAACCAAAAACTCATTTGTGCTTTAGCGTTGTTGTAAAACAAAAGGAGCGGGGGGAATGTCGCAAAACGTATCCACCTTACAAAGTACAGCATTGTCTGTCGAGAAGAATCGTTTAACTCCGCAAAGCTATTTAAGCAAGTAATTTAATTTTCCCTCGGGCCAACTCGCAGACCAACTATTCGAAATACGCTAAGTTTCCGCCCACATCATGGCTAATCTAAATCCCTATCTTAAACGAAGATGTCCCCGCCACTCAAAATATACCTACTTTAACAGCAGTAGCTATGAAATCAGTTTCAGCCCCGAGAATGTAAAGTTGGGGCGAGATGAAAACTGGAAACTTTCGAAAGAGATCAACATATGAGCCTCGTTCTCGAAGACCGCGGGAACAATCCCGAGATTTTCACTTCACGAACATTTCAAATAGTCAAGGCGTATACTTTTGAAAGATTTTAACGGCTAAATTGTCTGTACACTAACAGATTTATTTTATTTGTTTTCGGATTTACGATACACAGTACGGGTTTGTCTTATGGATCCTGTGGGGTTTGGCTGCCGCCCAATGGAATATTGCACGACGTGGAACGCATTCGAAATTTTCGCTTGTTCAGTACATTTTCCTTTGATGATCGGGACAAATGGGTGTGCACAGAACTTGTGGGAAGTTAACCGCGCCGTTGATATTTTATGAAAATATAAAATCCTGTGACGTAAGTACGTAGCGCAATCAACTAATGCACTTGCGGTGTACTGTCTACTTCATTGTGTTCAAGCATTTAAAACTTGATTGTTGTTGGAAATGTAGTCTAACGATAATTTTGTTCATAGTAAAACCTTACTTTTTTACTAAATAGTTGACCTGATGTCAATAATTGGTATTATAATGTTATGGTTTTTAACAAAATATCGAATAATATGTTTTCGGAATCGGTTATTTTTTTAATCTTTCCGACCAAGTATTAAAAAAAATCTTTGATCAATAACTGTAGCATTTCCATTTTTCATTTTCAATATCGTTATTATAATCGTTAATACTCACCATTAATTTCTTGAAAGGCGAACCTATACACGATGACCCACAAGTTGTAGAGGAAGGCGAGCGACACTACCATTGACCAATAGTAGCAGAGCCGACCAGCCGGGTCGAACACGAAGGACCAATGGGGCGCCGAGCGCAACCGCCCACTCGTGTACGTCGACCGCCGGCGCAGCATTCCGCGACTGCCACTGCACCAATCAGAACGATTCAAGTCACAAAATGAAAACGATTAGAAAGGTTTGTGTACTGCTAACAAATTTATCTCCTCATATTTCTTATTGTATAATATTTACTGTTTCAGATAAATCAATCGCTTTCGAGACCGTGAAGGAGGAAATGAGTAACCAATAAGATTGCGCCATTGCAAACGTCGGCTCAGTGACCAATTAGGTACAACGCGCAACTCCCTCCCGTCCACTGTACGTACCTAAGGCGCGGATAACTAGTTCCGGCTAACTTATGCCCGCTACTTTTTTCAAGTGGTAATTTTTTCCTGTACGAAATTCGCGAATGAAAGGAGCTACATATACTATTCTTGTTTATAAGGTACAGTGTTGACTTTAGAATCGGTTTAATATTTTTTCAGGTAAAAAAGTGAAAATATACAAATAAGAACATACTTTTAGCCGACTTATTCATCTATACTATTAGTAAGATGGCCTATCATTCTTCAAAGTTGATCTTTATTCTAAAAAATAAATAGCATACACCTATCTAGCTATAAATTCCCATATTCAGAACGTAAATATATCATTGTAAATAACCATGCAGAGGTGGCACCTAATGACTAAAGTGCTAGCTACCATACGACTTAGTAACGTCGAAGGTAATAGGTTTCACTTAGCCAACTACGTCTCGAGCTCAATTGGATTAAAGTCACATATTCATAACCTGTTTTGAATAATGTACCTTCACACCGCCGCTGAATCCAACAAACTAAATTGTGACGAATGTGTACTTCAATAGAAAATGTACAAACATAATTACGAACTCGTAACACAGCTCGCGTCGTCGCCATATTGCCGCGAGCACGTTAGCTGTCTACCGACAGTGACAATGCAATGTCTCATCGCGCTATACAAAACAAGGTATCCGTGTTCTGTAAGTAGGTACAGTCGGCCAAAGAGGCCCCGTATCACGAGGACTTAAAGTAATATTACACACATCAAATGTGTCTAGGGATCAAGAACATTTTTAGCTCTAAAAAATACTAATTTATTTAAATCAAATCTAAACTTCTGGATTGGTCTCCTACCTAATTCATGACTTCTCAACATGACTTATCACCACATTTTGAATACATTTTCATAATTGAATTGAATTCAGTTTTTGTAAAATATATTATTGATTGCAACCTTCTAAAATGTACTTGATCCCTAGACACTTTTGATGTGTGTATTTTCGCTGTGTGAGAGTGTCAGTATACAGTATGTATCCGACAACCGGGAAAAATATTTAAACCGAGATTTGAAGGCAATTTTTTGTTACAATCGCAGATTCTTTATGGTCCGAAGTTCATATATTTTATTAAGATAACAAGAACACAAAGTTAAATCTTACAGGTAATGTATTCTGACACTACGATAACGTCGCGTCTTCGTACGGGGTACGTACTTGATAGACCTCTCGTTGACATTTGAAATGTCCGTCTGAAACGATGATCAAAGTGAGAGCAACAAGTTGTTAGCTTATACACTGAAAATACGATTTAGTTTGTAAGGAAAAAACTAAAACTTAACTAAAAAATACTAAAAGTTTGAATGTTAACTAAGTGGGACCTTAACGATTCATTAGAGCCTCCGATTTTAATATTTAACCCGGATGTGGGCCACACACTATATAAATGGACTTGGAAAATACCCGAGTTTGTTTACTGTGTGGATCTAATTACCTATTTGTTTTATAATTGTAAGTTCCTACTACCTGTAGGAAATTTAAAGAGGTACCCCGTTGGACGCAGGTTTATTTATGCCTAAGGCTATAATTATATAACACTAACGACGGGATATAGATCGAAAGTAACAACATATGTAGGCAGATCTAATGTAACCCTTAAAAATGTAGACTAATTAGAAGGTCCTGTTTTAAGTTATCAAAAAGTACCCCGCTAGACGAAGGTTGACTTTAAAACCCTTTCTCGAAAAAACGAAGGAAAAAAATATGATAATTTATATAATGGTAGAGAAATCCGGAGCCAATTAGTAATTTATTGCATTCGTTTTCACCCATATATGATGTTTTTGTAACACAGGAAGTGTTGACAAAACCGATGATGACTTTTCCTATCGACCGTGCGTGTATTCTGTTATAATTTCGAGCTTAGTCGGGACGAGTTGGTTGGAAAGCATAATTATATCTGTCTCTATTACTCCACATAGCAACGAGAGAGCAAGCGTGATGCTTTATTGGAGGTACGCGCATTGCGTACATGACTGAGAATATTGTAGTATGATCATTTTAAAATATGGACGATATCCAAACAGGAAGTTCTCACATATCATTACATCTTTTGATCTATTGGACTACCTGTGACTCGATCACGTGGCATGAAGTGGCTGGTGGCGGTTCGAGGATCATTTACAGTGGTATTTTTGCTATTGGTTTCGTACAAGGATGTCACAATATTTGATCGCAGCTAGATTTGAAGCATCCTTTGTCTAGACGGTCGAAAGGCGCGTTTTGACATGATGATGAGTATTTTTTGTATAAGCAGAACTTTTATACAGATCGCAAGTTCAAGCTAGCGAACAAAAACACCAGAAATCCATTTCACTGAAATGTAGAAGCTACCTTAATATGTTTCTCCTTAAGATTTCATTGCTTTAACATTAAAATGCGCGTAACATTTGCTTACTTCATTAATTGTTTACCTGTTCATGTCAATTGTCCATCACGGTATCTCTGACTGTACGCGCAATGCAATTCGTTTACCCAATTTGCATGCGTTCTACCAGCAAGTTTGTAACAGATCATCGCAGCGAGTAAGCAGCCCCCCTGTTTGCTGGACTGATTGTTTCACTAGATCTATATACCTATCTTGTGTACGAGCCCAGTGATATGTAGCCTCAGAACAAGGATAATCGTAGAGGGTGCGAAAGCATCTGTCAAATGTCCGTAGGTCACGTGACAGATTTGAGCGTATTTGTTTGGATTCAAACACAAACAACACACAACTCTTCAGCACAAAATCTGTTGTACGGCTTTACCCGCAATAACAATCACATGACGTCACATTTCATTTCTTTCACTTCCAGGCACTTACTACAGTAAAAATATTACAAAACTAGACAGTTATACAGATTACACAATGTAACTGTAGTTAGTGAAGTTTATACACCTATTTCCATACGTTTATGTAATAATTATTTTATAGTTATTTATTATTTTATTCTCTTAAAGTAAAACTCGGTTTAGTAAGCTGAAGTGGCGATGGGCCGGCCATATTAGCCATAGAACCGATGAAGGTTGGGGCAAACGATGATCAAAGTGGCGTATATTGTATCGTATATTGTAGTGCGCTTCTATCGGTAGGTAGTTACTCTGAGGTATTAGCGTTGGAAATAGCGCTTTGCTTTGGAAACAATTGCAATTGAATATGGAACAGTCGGAATCGAGTTCGATACTCTGTAATAATATCCAACTATGTATACAATGGGACTATAAACATGCTACTTTGTACTTAGGTATTCGTTTGGGAGAGTATTTTAGTAATTTGTTTATTCAATAAATGCAAATTGTATGGTAGGATTGCTGAAACGACAAATCTACGCAAAATACTAGTAACCATATGTTGAGTTATGAAGCTTAAAGTAGAAGTGAAGTTTATTACTTTTTAAGAGACTTCAAAAATGTGGTGACACAGAAACAGGGTGGAAAAAAATTATAGGCCCTGGAGGGGAACCTTATACCCTTTAGTTAGCTCATTTGACTGAAAGTAGACAAAAGAAATGAAAAGCAACTCATTAAAAAAAATATATTTTTCTAGTCTGGCCCGGGAATCGGAACAACAAAAAAAAATGAACCCCCGCTATTTCATCATACGAATCGGGGTTATTGTTCAGGATAATATTTGTCTAAGAAACATGCACTATTATTTTAACTGAAGCTACACGATCTCCGGTAAACGTAGGCTATATTTTATCCCAAAATTCCCACGACGTCGAAAAAATAAACTGAGTACCACCCGGTAAAGCTGGTTGTAAAGTAAAATTATTAATTTGTTAAAAACACATGACAAGACATAATAACGCGCTGCCATCTGTTCAAAGTGAAAGCGCTCTAGGCGTGACACACCAGCGAATCACATCGCGTATTTTTCTACCCCCGACGCAAAAAGAGATGTGTTGTAAGTTTGACGTGTCTGTCTGTGTGTATATGTGCCTGTCTGTGGTATAATAACTCTCGAACTAATAAAACTATTAATGTTTTTTGTTTGAAAGCTGAAGAGTTGATCGAGCGTATTCTTAGCTATGTTTAATCGATATCAGTCCACCCACTCAAAAGTTATAGGGTTTGAAAGTGGGGATGATAAATTTAACTTGAGTAAATTAGTCTAGTAGAAATGGCACGGCACGTTTATTTAAACTCTGTTTATTAAAAATGGATTATTGGATAATTTGTTTACAAGTTATGGGCTTTGAAAGTTGGGATAAAAAGTCGAGTTATACAAATATGTTCCAGTGGGATAATAAATTAACACGGACTCTTAAAATCGGGGGTTGTATTAAATTTGCAATATAATAGTTAGTTTATGTTGGGTGTCTCTTGAAGCTCATGATAGGGTTTCAGGAGTAAAGACAAACCGCGTTTCGTAATAAGAAGTAGCATACAGCTGAGTTCCAGCTCTCGGGGCCCGGCGACCGCAGCCGATGTTTAAATTAAACAGAAAGACTTTCAGCGCAACAATATAAGTTCTGACGAACGTAATACAACGTTCCATTGTTCCGATGTTGTTTTGAAAGTCAGTTACAGTGACATCGGATTTGCAACAATTTTGTTGCAATATAAATTTGTCGTGTTATAATTTCGACGAGCTACCTTGTTTGTTAGTATTATGTTGTCGACAGTGAGACAATTGACTTAGAGGTGGTTATATGATGCAAAACAAGGTAATGTATTTAGCATCTATTTTGTATCGTTGATGGGTATTATGCTTAATTATTTGCGAGCTTTCAATAAATTCAGTTGTATTACCCGATTTTGGCATTTCGTCATCTGGTGACTACTCAATCTGTGGGGAAGTAACATATTTCGGACCATCGTACCTAAAATGTACAATTTCCTAGTACCTACTGTAGCAAACAATTTACACAACGCTTGTAGAATGATAAAGTATCAAATGTACTGCACAGTTAGCGTGCTTGCATACAAATTGGTATAATTTTAGTGCGAATATACTCGTAGTATTATGTAGGTACTGTGAAACTAGTCTCAGTAATTAATGGCATTTTTAAAGTAACTAATGGGGCTGTAGAGATGTACCTCTTCTGTTACTTTTACCTGACAGTAGATTACAAAAATTAATGGTTGCGCTATCTGTCGATCTGTAATCTCGCCAAAGTCGGAGCCTATTTTCTTCACTAAAGCATCACCTACGAATACTTCAAAAACCAAGTACGGTTGACTTTTGTTTGTTTCATCGGGACTAAATATTTTAACACCTTTTTAATCCTCTGTAACTGACGTGCCATTTTTGTCAATATTCTACTGACGAGCAGTCAGTCAGACACCTATTACGCGAGCTGATTATTATTATAATTTCTTGAAATAAGACTTTAAAGCAACACAGTGTTCTGGACTATACCTATTAAGTCAAATTATGTAAATATGTATGTATTAAGTAAATATGTATGAAATAAAACAAGTCGACATTTACTGTTTCTCTAGAGCCTGTTGTCGTGAAACAAACTAAAATTTCGACCTCTCCACACAACCTCGAATATAAATAATTAGGTCAATGTCTTTTCTGAAAAATACTTACCTACTTATAATAATTTAATCTTAACTATTATTGAGCGCCAAAGCTCAAATCTCATCTGAAAAAACAAACATATTGAGTACGCAAATTAACATCAAGACAATCGCTCAATATAATATAACTAATTAAAATTCAATATGTCATGTGAATCAGTCTGGGCCTCATTCGGTAGCAATTAAAATTCAATCGTGCCTATTTTCCGGGTTGAGCGGTATCACATGTCGTTTTCGTTCGACGTAATACCAATCCAATTACATGATTGTCAACAGCATTAGTTAAGGATGAAACCTTTCCTTCGTCAATATGTCTCCAAGCCGGTATAAACGCCGGCGGCGGTTCTCATCCGTGCCTCCTATTTATCGATTGATGTTGAGTTTCTTCATTTGAGAGGAATAATTCCAATCATATGTACATCGTTTCATAGTAATAAACAAAGTCGCCTCCCACTATCTATCCCTGGCTTAGCTTAGATTTTGATGCAGTGTGTTTGATATATTGTGAGTGATTTTAGAGGAAGGTTTATATGTATAATGCTTACATACATAATATATTAGGAGGGAAACACTGTTAATAATGTATATGGATAACAACATTTGCGGGTCAGCTTGTTAATATTATAAAACTTAAATCCTACTAATAGGCTTTGCTTTGGCTTATATAATTTAACATTGGCTGTGCCACGCGGTTTTACTCCGCTTTCGTGGAAATTTCAGAATAAAATATAACATGTAGCAGTATGTAACATATAAATATATATAGGTAGTATGAGATAATGAAGCAAGTTGATGGAGAATGAATTAACTCACCCTGAATGACCCAACAAGATAGATGGGGAACCCATCACTGCCATAGAGTCTACGCAACATTAGCTTTGCAGGTTTCCTTATACTATTTTCCTGCATCGTAAAAGTAGCGTAAATGCGTACATATAAACGCTATTGTTACTTTATCGAGTGCGGAAATTGAGCTCCTTGATTCCAAATCTCCAAACTCCTTTCTCTTTAGATCCCGCCAGCCTTTCATTGAATATTATTTTGGTAGACTTAGCTGAAAACAAGATCTCTCTATATCTCTCTATATAATAATTCAAATGAAATATTAATAGGATTAACATATTTCCAATGGACTAAATTTAGTACTAACCTATACTAAATTTACTACACGTGACTACACATGTATATTAATTTACCAGTATTTTCTCTCGACTTTTATAAAATGTTGTGTATATTTTTATAATAATTTATCATATGAGATTAAGTGCCACCTCACGTGGTGGAGCTCGCTGGGCTCCGAGCGCAAAGCGGCGGGCATTGGTTGGAGTGCGGCGAAGACTGCAGCGCTGGACAGAGGGACAAGGATGGGCATCTGTATGGACTTTAAGTTCCCCTGGGTATGCTAGAACCTAGATAAGGTTGGGGTAAGGTGAAGTTGAGCAACGCGGAGCGCGGTCGGTGATCGTTTCGTGGTTTTAGAAGTTCGGTGGTCTACTATTCATTTATCATTGAATAAATAAAGCGGATACTTTTTCCTTGGCTGTTTTAGCGGCAGAGCAGCCTATGGTAAACAAATGATCAAGTAATGACACTGACAATACCAATCACGCACTTTGTTTATAACTGTTTTCATAATTCAACAACATTTTATATGAAACTATTTCGGCGCAGTGACATTGCCATCAGCAGTTGCGACGCGCCGCTAGGACATACTGTAAGAAACCAGTATTGTCATCGATCGTTTATATAGGACATACACACGCTTTCACACGTCAAAAGCCGTAAATTCAGTCGATATCGTTGAGTACTTTTATCACTAGTGACTGCAGCGACATAATGAAAGCTGCAACCGCATTGCTGCTGACGACTGCGGTCGGCCGCAATGTCGTCGAGGAACGTAGTCTGCCGCTCCAGTTGGATAGACCTTTACACTGTTGTGCACCCACGATGTAAGACAACAAAAGTTTTATTATTATCACCTAGACATACAGCATGTGTCCTCAAAATGGTTAAGAAGGTGTGCCAAAGTGGAAATATAGGAGATTTTGAAAAGAGCCCTGGGTGTCCATTGGGAAACGAGCAATGGTATCGGGAAAAAACACTAGATGAGCAAGCCTTTTGAAACGGCTGAAAGAAGTCTTTCACGGCCATATATGTATATGCTTTTTATGTTTGTTCGCGGATAACTCCGTCGTTTATGATCTGATTTTTATGATTTTTCTTTGCTATGAAGATGATATTTCGAAGTTGTTCGCACGATAATGAAATCAGCGTTTGATGATCGCAAACCCGGGTACTTAAAAACTGTAGGGTAGGTTAGTACTGGCTGAAGTCGGTTGCTTTTTTCTTTAAAATGAATTTTGTGCCTTTTCATTCCACATTCAGCCACTACAGACCGGTACTCGCACCAAAATTGAAACGATTGTTTGAAACTTTACCAAACTCCATTATTTTATCAAACAAACTATTCCAACAAAACAATGTACTGCTTATTGCTACAATGTGTTTTGAAACAACGTAAACTCTTCCGACATGATGTAGTGGTTTTTGTTAACTACTGTAGCATAGCACTAAACGTTTTCCGGTGGGGTAGACAGAGATTATGAATCGTAGTTGAAAACTGTATGTAAAATCAAATAGAAGTCATCGCCTACTGTGTACCTATAGTCATAATGTGAGGATCGACGAATGGTGGTTTACCAAACAATATCTCAAATAAACAACCTACTCAAAGCAGGCCAAACAACTTTGACAAAGCCAATGCTACAAACATACAGAATCCCTTTGACAAATTGCTATCTCAAGATAACGTTCCAAATTGTCGAACAAGAGGATTATTTTGGCGGATACACTGCCTCTATGATTGTTTTGCCTCCGGAGCTACTTAGACATAAATTAGTATTGGACCACCTGCTACTTCCTTCAGACTGAAGGTTCCAATTAAATCTGGTGGCTTGGACAGCTGCCGCACGTCGGGGGATTGATCACGACTTCATATGGCCATCTTTTTCGTGCATTGTACTGTAAGTTTGCTTTCCTGATTGAAGGATTTGTTTCCTTCTCAGTATTTTATCCGTAGTGCATAACAGTTTATAAAGAACAACTGTATTAATGACAAAACATTGTTTTTGCGGTAATGAGAATGTAACTACAGTGTATTTTTTAAAAGCTTTTAGACTGCATCTGGTTTAAAAAGTGCAAAGCACAGATAATCCGTTATAGGTACATGATATTAATTCGAATACATTTGGTATGTCAAAACGATGCGAATATTCATAACGTAATCACCCCTGTGGCAAAATGGGAGTCTAGTTTATTAATGCAGTGACCGCAAGCCAATTTCCGGCTCTGTAAGAAAATAAGTGCAAATAGCTAATAAATTGGATATATATTTACTTGTGATCCGCAACGTTGCCGTATTCCAATTGCAAAGGAAAAGACGGGAAATATTTCTGACATTCGTGAGAATAAACAAATAATCTTTTAACTTAATTTCTCGATGAGACTGGGTTTAAAGATTTTTTTATCCAATATTTTGTATTTACGATCTTGTAAAAGTTGATGCAGGAAAAATAAATTTAATTCTTTACCTTACAAATGCAGAAAAAAATCCTCAATTCTACAAAAACGTAATTGGAATAAACTTTATCTGAAGAATTTTAATAAGAAGATTACTCAATTAAATGTGAACTGTTAAACGTGAGTAAATTTTGTCGTGAGCAAGCGTCTGTGGTCCAGTTGGTCGGATACTTGACTTGCAGATCGGGAGGTCGCGGGTCCGAGTCCGGCTACTGGACGTATTCCAATGGGACTCGTAAAGATAATTTTTTTGAAGAGCCTATGACTGTACACAACACACGTACGGTGAAGGATAACATCGTGATGAAACTAGCTCACAACAAAGTGTGAACCCTATGACGGCGATAGGCTCAACGTCTGTCACGTTTGGTTAAATACTCTTGGTGAACTATGGGCATTTGTTTAGCTAGTGCGTCTGCCTACCCCGCTTCGGGGTTAAAAGGCGTAAAGTATATTATTTTGTTATTTTTAAGAAAGTATTTGTATTATATGTAAAAAAGATCGTAGCAGTTACTACGCGTGTAGCGTATAGTACAAAGCACTGCTACGCTCTGCTACGAAACGTAGTCTAACATCTAATTAATTGCAATTTTCGTAACCATTCACTCGCTCTTCGGCGAAGTGCGCACGAACATTTTTGTTATTCCGCTCTTAGCAATACGGCACGACAGAGAGAGAGAGAGAGAGAGTATTATGCGCTTCGACCAACTCTATAGATTTTTCAATTTTCTTGCCTGTAGCATACAATAAAATTATAGGTGGAAATTTCTTGTGTCGTGGAATAGTTATCCTCTTTCAATTATTTCTCTCGAACGTGTCATAACCTGTAGCCTTCTAAATGAGCCTATCTACTGTCTATCAGTTTTGAGGACATTTCCTGTGTCACTGAAACTTCCTGTGTACAATATGAGGCTGTAAAATAGTGTGAATGACTTTTCAGTTTCAAGTGTTAGGCCAGATGTATGGTCCAACCCGCAGTATTGACGTGAGCTGGAGATACAGTCATCAAGGAGGTGGTAGTTGTAGTATAAGTAGTTATATGAAATCCAATACTATAAGTAGTTATATTCAAACTAAGTACATGGGTAAATTGTGGCCACTAATTTCCCGTTAGTTGTGGTTCAGTGAAGATGTAAATGATTTCTGAATAAGTTCTACGGTTTTATCGATAATGTAAACTAGGTATGAAGTCAGCGCAAAGTAGGTAATGCCGACTCTGCAGTATGTACGGTGAAT
>SJJU01005336.1:0-12634 GCA_012932125.1 Conopomorpha cramerella
AATTTTTCTTTTAGAGATACACGGTTTTAAGCCGGACGTTTTGCTATTGACGGGCTTCTAGCCAAGCGACATTATTTCTATTTTATTTGTACTTAACTGGGTGGAGATTGATTGGTGATAGACATATTAATGATTGATGAATGAGTGTGAGTGTGAAGGTCCTGGTGGCTCTGAAAAAAATTTCGAAGAAAATAAATAAATACACTTCACGCCTTTTAATCCCAAAGGGGGGTAGGCAGAGCCACTTGCTTAGTAAGCAAATGCCCACGGTTCACCAAGCGTATTTAACCCCGTATTTTCGAACAATTCTGCAAGTATTAAGAATAACTGCTTTCTGGATTGTCACGTATGTGTTAGATTGTAGGCCCAAAGTGTTGAGTGCTTGGTGTATCTGTTTGGGGATGACACCAGTGGAAGAAATAACTATTGGAACTACAGTAACTTGATTTAGGTGCCACATTCGAGTTATTTCTATTTTGAGGTCTACGTATTTCGAAACTTTTTCCGATATTGTTGTCTGCAAGTTATGAGTATTAGGGACAGCAATGTCAATGAGGTAGGCTGTCTTCCGTAACTTGTCGACTAGCGTAATATCTGGACGGTTGTGATGGATGGTTTTGTCGGTTATAATTGCTCGGTCGAAGTAGAGTTTCATCTCGTCAGTGTCAATTACTGTTTTCGGTTGGTATTTATAGTATGGCTGAATTGGGTCTGTAGTGAGTTTATGTTTTTGCACAAGTTTTTGGTGGATTATGTTGGCAATCTGGTCGTGTCTATGCTTGTAGTCTGTGTTAGATAAGGCTTTACATGCACTAGTGATGTGTTGTATAGTTTCAGATGTGCTATTACATCTACGACACAAATCATTGGTCATATTTGGCAACTTCATTATATGTTTTTGGTAATTCCGGGTCTCGATGACTTGGTCCTGGATGGCCAACATAAACCCCTCGGTTTCCGGGAACAGAGCACCGTGTCTGAGCCACGCGTTCGACGCTACCATGTCGACGTTGGTTTGGCAAAGATCTTGTAGATGTCGTCCGTGGAGGGATTTTTGTGACCATTCTGCTATTTTTTGCACTTTGTCTGTTATATTTACATGTATGTTTTTATCTGCAAGTTTGAGTGGAGTGAATCGTGTATCATTCTGGCTTATTGCTTGATGTAGGTCGGATGTTTCAGCTTTTTCATGAAAATATTCTCTGAGTTTATTGACTTGTGAGTTATGAAGGTTAGCAATGTCTATAAGACCCCGCCCTCCATCTGCTCGGGGGAGCGTTTGTCTTTGAAAACATGCTCGGGGATGGTGCTTTCTATGTCTTGTCATTGATGTGTTGATTAGACGCTGAAGTGTTAGGAGCTCTGATTTTGACCAACTAATTATTCCAAAACTATATGTCAATATTGGAATAGCGTAAGTGTTGATAGCTTTGGTGATGTTACGACCGTTCAATTCGGATTTGAGTATATTTGTCAATCTTTTTTTAAATTCTTTGGTTAAGTCCGATTTTACTTCTTTCTGAAGGATTCCTTTTGATTGACAATAACCCAAATATTTATAGCAGCCATCTTCACTTAATGCTTCAATATTCAGTCCTGATGTTAGAGTGTAACTGTGTTTATAGTGTTTGCCAGATTTTATGGAATTTATTTTACACTTATCGATACCAAACTCCATGCATATATCGTTGGAAAATGTTTCAGTTAGTGTAATTAACACATTAAGTTCTTCTTCTGTGCTAGCGTAGAGTTTGATGTCGTCCATGTACAATAAATGGTTGAGGTGATATACTTTGTGTGATTGTGTTTCTGTGGAATATGGAATAGGTAAGCCTGAATTTATGGATTGCAGAGCATTAGAAAGAGGGTTCAACGCTAGGCAAAACCACAATGGGCTAAGTGCGTCTCCTTGGAAAATACCTCGCAGGATTTTGATTGAATCAGTTACTGTTGTGTTTACCTGTAAGTGTGTTATCCACAACTGCATGGTGTGTTTCAAGAAAGATATTATGGTATTATTTATTTTGTAGATGTTCAAAACCTGCAATAGCCAAGAATGGGGCACAGAATCATAGGCTTTCTTATAGTCTATATACATTGTGAATAAGTCCGATTTAGTTTTGATAGAGTGCTGAGTAACTACAGAGTCTATAACTAATTGTTCCTTGCAGCCCCTACTGTGTTTCCGGCAGCCTTTTTGTTGCTCGGTGAGGATTTTATTGTTTTCTAGATGAATGTACATAGTTTGTGTAATGCATGATGAAATAATTTTATAGTATGTTTGAAGGCATGTTATCGGTCTATACTTAGCTGGATTCTGGAGGTCGTCTTTATCTTTTGGTAACATGTACGTGGTACCTATGGCAAGGTACTGCGGCATGGTTTCAGGATGTTGGATGAAGTCATTAAGAAAATTATGCAAGAAGGGATGTAAGTATGTTAATTTCTTCAACCAAAAATTATGTATTTTGTCGGATCCAGGCGCTTTCCAATTGTGGAGTTTTTCCAGGACCCCAAGAAATGTGTCAAACGTAACCTGATTAAACTCCATGGGTTGTGTTAAAGTGTTGTATGTTATCGCAGTTTCAATCCACTTCGCTTGAGTGTTATGTTGTTTCGGTTGTTCCCATATATTTGCCCAAAATGTTTGTAAAGTCTCTCCTGAAATGGGGTTATTTTCTTCATTATTGTACTTTATACCTTGTGTCTTAAGATCTCTGTAGAACTGCTTTTCGTTAGATTTAAATTGTTTATTTTGTGTTTTTCTGTTTGTACATGAATTGTAGCGTTTAAGTCTGCTTGCCGCTGCTGATAGTTTTTGTTTCAGTGTATCAAGAAAATGATCTAATTCGGTGTTTGGTATTTCATATGTCGAGTGCTGTTTGTGTTGTTGTTTTACTTCTGTTAAGGTTTGAACTATTCTTTTAGTTCTGTTACCTAATTTGTACAGTGTTAAATGAGCAATCTTTGAACGTAGTTGTGCAATTTTATTTTCTAAACGCGATTTCCACTTGGGTTGAAATAATTTCTTTGGATTGCAAACTAATTCTGTAGGCGGTATAGTTAGTTTGCTTCCATTTAACTTGCTGGCTGTCCATGCTGAGCAGTAAATTAGCGTTTGAAGTGTTGAAAAACTTGTATCCTTATTAGCTGTTTCGGGAAGTGTAATATTGTTTAAGTAATGGACTATTCTTGCTAAGGATTTACTTGAGCGTTGTTTAGGTAGGTAGGGTCTTTGTGTTGGTTCTGTTGTACTAAAATACTCCAAAGCCATCATGAATGTAGAATCTATTTCTTCGTTTCTAACTGCAGTTTCTATAGGATCGATATTGTCTGTCTGTCTGTTATGTACTGGGTTAATATTTATGGGTGGTATAATATTTTGGTCATCATTGACAACTTGGATAGCTTCTGTCATTACGTGGTTCTCTTTTACGATATTAAGTTGGATAGCAATTTCATCTCTAATTTGTTCTAATCTGTCTTGTTTTAGGTATTGGTTATGTACTATTGCTCTTCTTTGGTCTGCTATACGTTGTTCTGACAGATACGAAAGGTTGGGATATCTTTCTAAAAACTTTTCGTGGAGGCGTTTTCTGAATGCAGTTTTATTAGTTTCTAATTCTGTAACTTCAAAATACATTTTCATGATATACTCATTCATTTCGTCACTCCATTTCATTCTTGTTCTTTCGCTAATATTTAATTGTGGTTCTGTATGAGTTTCTAATTCCTTCTGTAGTAAAAGCTGAACTTCGTTTGTAATAGAATCAATTGTGTGTTTATCCAATAGTTTGTTTCTCGCTATTGCTCTTCTTTGTCCACCCAGTCGTTGTTTAGGTATATCTTGGTTTGGAAACTGTTGGTGATATTGGTGATGCAATGAGTCTAGATAATTCTTTGTATTTGTTTCTAATTTAGTTATAGTCAAATATGTGCGCAGTATGAACTTATTTTCTTCGTCACTCCATTTTTTGCGCGTGCGTGTAGCATCTAAAGCGGGTGCAAGTTGTTTAGCCGCAGCTGTTTGCACAACATCTTTAGATGAACGAGATACATGAGATGAAATAGACATTGGTGAAGATGGCGATGAAAAACTATGAGGTGAAGAGGGCGGTGATGCGAATAATGATGATAATGGTGATGAATATTGGTGAGGTGACACATCAGCTGTAGCATTAGATTCAGCAACGGCCCGCTTGTTCAGCTCGTCACTGCCGATGGTTCGCATGCTGAGACACCCAGCATCGGCTCCAGGTGCGCCCCGGCGACCCCCGGGAAGCGGCCCTAAACGTATTTTCTTCTTGCTTCGTGTCTCCATCTTCCTAGTTTACCTTTACCTTGTTAGCCGGGTATGTTTATACCCGTTGCCCGCCCCCCACGTGAGCATAGATGACAAACTCGGACGTAAGGTAGGATTTTGGGGGGCTTATTATTATTATTATTTATGAGCCACTGTTGTCTATTATTATTATTAATATAATTATAATATTAATATAGATTTTTAATGTACAGATTAAACATGTAAAAGATAATTGTAAAATGTAAATCATCATGATAATTACGCCTTTATTTCCGCCATTACAGTGACAACAAATTTTAATTCATTGTTATACAACAAATCGATTCCATGAGACGAATTAAGTACTTGTCTATCAAGTCATGCATGAACTAAATAACATTGATCAATAGGACGTTTTTGTTATGTTGAAAATAAAAACGGAAATAGCGATTTGGCCCGTAACTCAGATTATCTAATATTGCAAAAAAGAAACACTTCACGCCTTTTAATCCCAAAGCGGGGTAGGCTGAGGCACTTCCTAAACAAATGACCCAGTTCATCAAGCGTATGGGGAATTTTCCTAACTTTGGAAAGTATGACATTAATGACAGTTCAAAGCCCGAAAATTTGTCAGAAAAACGTCAAAAAAGTTCCCCATTAGGTCGTAACACATCCAGAACCTAAAAATGACTGTAAACACATCGCACATTCATCGAGACTTTTAGGAAATTGGACCTTAATACAAGAGGTACAAAACTTAAATTACACAATCGGCGAGTTACGTATTGGGTCCTTTTTGTTCTAACTATGCGTCATATGGTATGTAGGTACCTAATAGGCACACTATACGTATCTAACATCACATTAATGGCCGTTGAGAAACCGTGTCGGGAGTGCAAAGGAAGGAAATGACTCGAGATCATCCGAATGAAGCATGACTACGCATAAACAACTTTCCGCCACTTTGTACTAGAGCTGGCCACGTCAGGTTTATACGTTTTTCATACTGTACATTGAGCTAGTGTTGCGTGTATGTCTTTGATTAGTAAGGTTCAGTTGTTGCGTGTTGGTTATGCTATTATATGTAGGCTATTATAGTATGAAATGTACGTGGCTGCCCTTTGCTTGTCGGTGTAAAGGCACGATTAATAAACAGAATATTCCCGCGGTTTCAAAAGTTTTAGCTACAGCTAACATTTAGCTGGCTTAGTATTTTAGCACAGCTAAGAATCCCAAAGCGGGGTAGGCAGAGGCACTTGCTAAGGCCCACGGTGAACCGTACTATTTAACCGAACCTGACAGGGGGTGAGCCCACGCCGTTATAGGGTTCACACACCTTGTGGTGTGCGGGTTTCCTCACGATGTTGTCCTTCACCGTACGAGCGTTGCGTTGCGTACATAAGCTCTGAAAAAGAGTCCCATTGGTACACGTCCAGTAGCCGGACTCGAACCCGCGACCTCACGGTTACAAGTCAAGTATCCGACCAACTGGACCACAGACGCTCTAGCAAGCTACATTTTTCGCAAATTCATTTGTAGTTACTTGGACAGGATAAGTATGGAATAAAGGGGTTATGTATGAGTTACGTCTGTTAATTCAATATTGTAGGTCGAGTGGGGAGTAATTGAACATTTTCTTTTTAATTTCCCAGCATCGGTTTAAAATCTAAACTTTAGATGATGTTATTTCATTAATATTTGTACGTATATTACTAGAGGTATAATTATGTAAGTTTATTAGTACGCATATTACTATAATTATGTATATTTGCAATACATTTATGTACTCTTATTATTTTAGTATTAGGTTAGAACATACTCGACCGGATAGCGCAACGCACTACCCATTACACTCTAATTTATGTTCCGTTATATAGGATTAGGTTAGGCTAGGATTAGGTTACCTGGAAAAAATCGCTCTGAGCGATAAGGTCGCATTTTGCAATCTTACCATTGTTAGTTTTACATTTGTAATGTACAGTGTGCAAGAAAGAGTATATTCATTATTTCATTCATCGTTTCCATAGTCAGTAGCGTGAACACCTTACAGGCAAAAAGACACTGCCTACCGTATTTTAGCTACCCGACCTAATAATATAGAGTTGTTGCCAGATCTTATTTTGTTGTACTCACGACACAGGCTAACGAAGGTCCCGTGTTTTGTGGGTGAGTAGATATGTATATACATTTATTTCGTAAAGACAGTTATCTATACATAGGTGTCAATCCTTGGGGATGACTGCCTACTCTCGTTAAACTTTGCTTCATTATCATCAGCCGTCCATGACGTCCACTGCTGGACGAGGGCCTCCCGCAATGATTTCCATGATAATTTGCGGAGAAATGTCAATAATCGACACGCTTGGCAGGCGGGTTGGCGATCGCAGTGGCGTTGTGGTTTAACTCACAGAGAGCGCTGTCTGTCCTCTGTAGAGTTCCTTCGGCAGCCTCGCCGGAACCTCCAAGTTGGGCTGGGGTGGCAAGTGGTGACACATATATTCTATTCGCTGTCACCACACGGCTTTGCTTGCTTATTAAAATGGGGAATGTTCTTTGACGAAAAACGTCAAAAAAATTCTCCATTCATATCGCCTAACAAGAACTCTATGTTACAGTGTATCTAAGTTAACATTTGAACTTTATCACGTTGTCGTATCAATTACAATGCAATTGTTGTTGTCTGTATTATTTTGTACTTTGAACGAAGATTACTCAGCTGTGTGCGGTAATTACTAAGCTGATTGATTTCTGTTCTGACTGCGTAAATACATTATTAATATCAGTGGCGTGCACGCCATATAGGCAAAAAGACACTGCCTACCTTAGTATTTTGGCTACCCGACCAGGGCCTCCCCAATGATTTCCATGATAATTTGAGGGGAAACGCTAATAATAGCAAGGCTTGGGTGGTGTTGTAGTTTACTCACAGAGAGCGCTGCTGCGCGTCCTCCGGAGGGTTTCCTCGGTCGCCTCTTACGACCCCCACGACGAGTGAAGTTGGGCTGGCGTGGTGACACGTGTATTCTATTATCTGTCACCACACGGCAATACTGTGAGATAAGGGCCAAATCTTTCATGATATTCTCCATACGATACATAGGTTTGACGGGCCCGTTGGTATAGTGGTCAGTATGTCTACCTATGCTCCATAGCAGTGGCGTGCACTGGCTTTTATAACAAGGTAGGCAGTAATCCCCAAGGATTGACACATATGATCAGCTCATACAGCGTATGAAATTATTCGATGTGAAATCCTTACTAATATTATAAATCGGAAAGTGAGTTTGTTTGTTTGTTTGTTTGTTCCGCTTTCACGCCGTAACTACTCAAACAAATAAATAAGTATAGGTAACTTGTCTTTACGAAATATAAGTAGGTAACCTATCTACTCAACCACAAAACACAGGACTTTCGTTAGCCTATGTCGTGAGTACAACAAAAAAAGAACTAGCAATAAATATATTATTAGGTCGGGTAGCCAAAATACTAAGGTAGGCAGTGCCTTTTTGCCTGTATGGTGTGCACGCCACTGCTCCATAGGGCCGTTGGGTCCGATTCCCGCCGCTGACAGGTATTTAAGTGATGAGCTTTTAAGTACTTGTTGGATGTGTTTGGGTGTTTTATTTATATAAGTATTTATTTAATTTCGCTGTCTGATTTCCATAACACATGTGCTTTAGCTACTTAACATGGGATGAAGGCAATGTGTATGTTGTTGTAAAATATTTATTTATTTGTAGGTTCTGCCCTAATTTGAAATATTAAAATCACCTAATTAGTGTAGTTATTTATGAACCTGACTGTACAGTGATATGCCGATCATTAGGTAAGTTCATGCTCAATTAACAGACGTGACGCAGGATTCCTATTGTTTGAGGAAAATACACAATTAAACTTGATTGTAACTGAGCTTCTTAATAACTATGTACTTATCTGACTACCTACCTATGTACATAATATTATGGTAACAGACCATTAGTTCACTATTTACCACTTATGTGTGTACCTATGAGACCCTTTTTCAGAGCCTATGTGCGCAGCGCAACGCTCATACAGCGTATGAAATTATTCGATGTGAAATCCTTACTAATGTTATAAATCGGAAAGTGAGTTTGTTTGTTTGTTTGTTTGTTCCGCTTTCACGCCGTAACTACTCAACCGATTGATTTGAAATTTTGCATACGTAAAGTTAGAAGTCCGGATTAAATAATAGGGTACTTTTTATCCCGGAAAAAAAATGATATTCCCAAGGGAAACTTAGAATCGGAAAGTGAGTTTGTTTGTTCAACTTTCAAGCCGTAACTACTGAACCGATTGCTTTGAAATTTTGCATACGTAAAGTTAGAAGTCTGGATTAAATAATAGGATACTTTTTATACCGAAAAAATTGATATTCCCGTGGGAAACTTAGATTTTTTCGTAGGTATGATAAGTTTTCTTACAGTTGTCCTTTATACCGCAATATAACCGAAGTCCACGCGGGCGAAGCCGCGGGCGGAAAGCTAGTATCTATATATAGCGAGTATAACCAAAATTCTTTAACGACGATAGGCTCGCCCCTAGGTTAAAACGTTTGGTGACCGTGGGCATTAGCTTAGCAATTAGCAGTGGCGTGCACACCATATAGGCAAAAAGACACTGCCTACCTTAGTATTTTGGCTTCCCGACCTAATAATAGAGTTATTGCTAGATCATTTTTTGTTGTACTCACGACATAGGCTAACGAAGGTCCTGTGTTTTGTGGGGGAGTAGATAGGTAACCTATATTTCGTAAAGACAAGTTACCTATACATATGTGTCAATCCATGGGGATCACTGCCTACCTTGTCGTAAAAGTCAGTGCACGCAGTGGCGATTGCCAGTGGATTGTGAATTGCCAGTGGGCAATTAGTGCTTCTATCTGCCCCCATTTTAGTACTTACTTTAATATTGATTTTTGAACGTTTAGCTGTACGAAAGTTGCGATTTATATAACGGAGCGGAGGTATGTATATATGTATAAGTAGATAGTATACTATGCATCGATGATTAAAGTAGGTGAGTAAAACAACTACTAACTCTATATGAATATCATCACGCTTTGTTATTGACAAAAATCACGTGTTGATGACTGTACATTTAATTTGCTGTACGTTGTTTATATAACCCCATAACTAGACAAAAAATACACGTGTAAATTTCAAATAAATAAATGATTAATGCCTACATTTTGAAACAATACACAATTGAGTATTCAATATACAAGATGACGGGGTTTTTCAATATACGTACATGATGCGGACTTACTTTTTCTTACTCAGAAAATGATAGCGATTTAAATGGTAGGTACCTATACTTGCCTGAAAAAATATTTTTTTCGTTATAACTATTCGTCAACAGCGTCTGTGGTCCAGTTGGTCGGATACTTGACTTGTAACCGAGAGGTCGCGTCGAGTTCAAAAATTACCAGAATACCGTTTCTTTGAGAAGAGTAATTTTAGTTTGTTTACGAGAATACGCTTTGACGATTCCGAGCCGTTTGACGTACTATTGGAATTCAATAGTAACACGAGAACGATAGTAACAAGTGAGTTTGAACTAAGTTGAGACTTTTTTAGTATCGACGAAAATACGAGAATTGCACTACTGATCTATCTAACATTGGTACATTGATTCTGATGCTCACGGTTTTCGGGACTAGCGTTCGCACACCTTTTGGTATGCTGATATCATCACGATAACGTTTTCCTTAGCGTAGCGTAACGTAGGTAGGTACATAGGACGTTAATAAATGGTAAGCACGTTCCATTACATGTAATGGCACTGCGTGTTTAACTCAATCAATACTCAATTCTTCATTGCATTTCACATTTCTATTTTTGTTGTGTTCATTGAAGACAACATAAGGTTCTTATGAAAGAAAAAAATGACATCCACATGCTGGGCACAGGCCATCCTGGAGGTTATACTTACTAATTGTATATTCATATTAATTAAGACTCAGCGTCTATCGGGTCCACTAGTTTTTCATAAATTTTAACTCGTGTTTTATTATTATACGCATTTTATATACGTTTTAGCTGAAGTGGCAGTGGGCCGGCCATATTAGCCGTAGAACCGATGACCGTTGGGGAAAACGAGTTCTCGAGTGGAGACCGCGTCTCGGCAAACGGAGTGTAGGACGCCCTCAGGCAAGGTGGACTGATGATATACGCAAGATGGCTGGCAGAAGCTGGATGCGAGTAGCCGAAAACAGATCCCAGTGGCGTGCAACTGGACAGGCCTATGTCCAGCAGTGGACGAGTATGGGCTGATGATGATGATACGTATTTTCTCGTTGTTCATGAGCTAAAGGGACGGTATGAGCAGGGCGCTATTTTTTTATTTGGGTGTAGGAAGGTAGGTACATAATTGAATTGAAGTAACAAATAATTACTTACCTACCTATAATATTTTGACAGCTGTAAAACCACTGTCTAATCAATATTAAAATTGTCAATAAAAAAACGATTCTATGCCTTATAAGTTTAAACATATTTTCTTTTGCAACAAACTTAGAGATTTCAAATGAGTATAATTTACATGCCTACATTTGTAGCGATTGTTTTAACAATTCAGGTTAATGGCAGGATGTTGGGAAACCTCAAAACTGATAGCTTAATTACTCATACTTTGGAACTAAAGATTTAGTTATTTTACATATATGGCTATAGGTAGGCACCTATCTGCGTGAATCACTTAGATTACCTAGCTACCTGCGTACATAAATAATGCACATAGGTACCTAGATATTATTAGCTAGATAGATGCCCATATTAATTTATTAGTTAACAGACGAATAAGGTACTTAACTGTATCCGCTGAATTAAAAAGAGCAATACACACATCAAGTGTCTAGGGATCAAGTACATTTTAGAAGATTGCAATCAAAAATACTTATATACAAAAACTAAATTCATTCATAATTTATTCAAAATGTGGTGATAAGTCATTGATACAGGCATGGGAAATTAGGTAGGAGACCAATCCAGAAGATTAGATTTGACTTAAATAAATTAGATATTTTAGAGCTAAAAAGGTTATTGATCCTTAAACACTTTTGATGTGTGTTTAATGTTTAAAAAATAATTGGCTCTGCCTCTCCGGAACACGTCTAAGTTTTAAGAAAAATGCTAAATAAAAAAACTGAAATGCTGCTATTAATTCATTCATTAATTATGGTGACATTCATTCATTCATTCATTCATTATGGCGACAATGCGACAACATTTCTAAGACCATTGCTCGGGGTCCTTTTACACTTCTACAAAGATGTTTTGGCGCGTGGCTAAAACACTTTGGCAGTCAATTTAAGCGAATCGAGTCTTGCGTCGATGGACAAAAAATAACAAAGGACCAAAAACAAAGCAAAAGAGGGAGATGCAATTGTTTGCAAGGAATCTATAGGTACTAATATTATAAAGAGGAAGGATATTTATATTTTTGTTTGGATGTTTGTAACGAATAAACTTAAAAACTATTGGACGTATTTCGATAATTCTTTAACCATTAGAATGCTACATTATCCCTGAATAATATAGGCTCTATATTTATCGCGGAATTCCAATGACGGTATCGAAAAAAAATCACGTCACGTGGTACAGTAAGTATTTAATATAGGTACAAAACGCGCACCCTAAAAAATCCTTGTCGGATTGTATACGAAAACTTTAGAAAAAATGTAGGTACTGTTAATATATCGTCTGAATGGATTCGCATATTTGTCAGGCAAAAAGATTACAAAAAATATGATTGTATTTTCAAAATGTTAGGTTGAATAAATCGTATTCTTTTCCGTGGTTTATTTTTCGTACTATTTTTCCTTGTTGCTTTGTTTTTCGATTTGGTCATGATAAGTTTAATAACTTGGTACAAAATATAATTGTTGTATTGTCCGAGATAATAAAGCAAAAAAAGCCCTTCTTCGTTTTTACGTTTTTTTTCGTAAACACGCTACAGGTAAATAACTTGATACCTATAATTCTTTATGAGCAAAGTCTTGGAGACTTCACAAAGTTTACGAATAAATTAATGCACTGTGTACTGGAAAAAAGGTGCTCAAACCTCTGTGGAAAATTCCACTAAATTCAAGGGTTTGAGCTGGGCGTTGATGAGTCAGTGATGAATATGATGAGTGATGAATTAGTCAGGACTTTAAATTAATTACAAAATTACTGTATGTACAATGCTAACATTAAAAAAAAATGGGGGTTGCTCTCCGGGAGCGCAGGCAGAAGTGAAAACAAGTCAAATGAAATATTTAAATAAATACTTTTTCCGTTTAATATTAATTTATAAAATAAATATTTAAAAAAAAACTCTCAATCTCGTCTG
>SJJU01005337.1:0-10316 GCA_012932125.1 Conopomorpha cramerella
CTTCATCAGGATATGTGTTTTAGGACTTTAACCCTTCATCATAAGGTGCGTTGTCCTGCTGAAATAAGGCCAAGATATTCGCAAAATTTTGGTTGTTGAGAGCGAATTTCCTATTCGTATTTCTGAAGAACTTTAAAAACTACATTACTTCTCAAAATTGTTTATTATAAAAGTATGACATTTTTCATCAGTAATTGCTGCAAGTAATGCGCACCGCTGAGAATTCACTCCGGTAACATGCTGAGTTGATTCATTCACGCTGAACAGTATGCTAGTAGGTGTAGCTCTAGTGCACCGCGGATGCTGGGTAGAACAAGTACATCTGCAACAATCTTTCATCTTGACAAGGTAACTCACGTCACCTCGTCTCGGACATATGTCGATGTCTCTTGAAACAACGTTTCGGGTGAGTTCCTGTCCGACACTCTGTTAACAATATATTTCTCCAGTTCACGGATGAACATTGATGAAACCATCCAGCGTGAACTTTCATTATTGCATTCATTCGGTATTTCAAATAAGCTTTGAAGGATACTGAACCGCTGAGAATACACTCCGGTAACAACTCCGAACAAGCTCAGGAGCTTGCATTGGCGTCCAGAAGATGAAGAATTTCAAGATATTCCTTTTTTCTCTAATTTGTGTTAGTGAAGGTTCAAGATATTACTACTATTTCTGACGCTTGTTCACTGTTCAATTAAAAAAACCATTTCCTACTCAGTCATGTGTTGTATTATAGCAACTACATGTAGTAATATAAGTAATGGCCAAGATATTTTACATAACTCACGTCACCTTGTCACGTGTGAACGTGCTTTATGATACTGTATAGTTTCATACTTCAGATGTTGTCGAAGGTCGAAGTTGTTGTCGATTTTTTCCAGAATAACATTTCACAGTGTTTGTTTTAAGATAAGGAATGTAATACACGTTTTAATATAGTGGGTAGGTTATTGTTGGCGACGCACTGGCCTCCTTAGAGTACCTTAGTATTTCGTTTTTCTTTGGCATAGTAAAGATCAAAATAAAATTTTAACATTCGGTGAAAATACAATCTTGCAATTTCTATTTATTTATCAGTAGACTGAAACCTTTACCCTCAGGAGCTTTGTCCTGAGGAAAAAACTTTCTTCCTCAGGAGCTTTGTTCCGAGGAGGCAAGCCTTTCATCATCAGGATATGTTTTTTATCTACGTTACACGTACACTATTTTTGTATATAATAGCACGGCATTTGTTTGAGTGGCTCTGCTGAAGAGTAGGACACCATTTTTCATCAGTAATTGCTGCAAGTAATGCGCATCGCTGAGTATACACTCCGGTAACGTGCCGAGTTGATCTTAGGACTTCTCTTTCATCTTGACAAGGTTCTTCGCAGACTTGACCAAGATATTTGACATAACTCACGTCACCTCGTCTCGGACATATGAGGATTTCTCTTGAAACAACGTTTCGGGTGAGTTCCTCTCCGAAACTCTGATACACATCCGCTGAGAATACAATCTTGCAGTTTCTATTTATCAAGGTAGAGTATGTTTTCTCAGATTCACGTTCCTGGTGATGTTCCCGTTATTACCCAACTTCTGAAATAAGACCAAGAGATTCGCAAAATGTTGGTTGTTGGGAGCGAAATTCCTATATCGTATATCTGAAGAACCTTTGAATACAGTTCTAAAAACTACATTACTTCTAAAAACAAAAAACAGTATGACACATTTCATCAGTAATTGCTGCAAGTAATGCGCACCGCTGAGAATACACTCCGGTAACATGCTGAGTTGATTCACTAGGCTGAACTGTATGACAGCAGCTGCAGGCCCAGCATACCACGGAGGCTGACGTGTTCAAGGACTGCTGCTGGTTAACAATATATTTCTCCAGTTCACGGATGAACATTGATGAAACCATCCAGCGTGAACTTTCATTATTGCATTCATTCAGTATTTCAATTAAGATTTTAAGGATAGTGAACCACGATTTAGTCTTTCCCAATTGGGTTGAAGGAGCTCCGACGTCTGCGTTACGTTAACTATGCATTGATACTAATTCGCTAAGAATACACTCAGGAGCTTCGTTCTGTTCTGAGGAAATAAACGTTTCCTTCTCAGGAGTTCTGTTCTGAGGAAATAAATATTTCTTCCTCAGGAGCTTTGTTCCGAGGAAAACCTTTCTTCATCAGGATATGTGTTTTAGGACTTTAACCCTTCACAATAAGGTGCGTTGTTCTGCTGAAATAAGGCCAAGATATTCGGAAAATTTTGGTTGTTTAGAGCGAATTTCCTATTCATATTTCTGAAGAACTCTTAGAAATTACATTATTTCTCAAAACTTTTGATTATAAAATTATGACAAATTTCATCAGTAATTGCTGCAAGTAATGCGCATCGCTGAGAATACACTCCGGTAACATGCTGAGTTGATTCACTAAGCGGAACTATTTGACATCAAAGGAGAATGAGCACAATTATATGTGGCGCTTTGTCTGTCAGCGGCCAAGAACAAAATTATAATTTTTTGATGTGTTTTAGTCCTAAAACAACCCTGAATAAGTTTTATATCTGTGGTATAATTATGAATGAAACTACAAAAATTTCAATTTTAGAGTATGTTTGGCGTATTCTAACTAAGGTTCAGTGCTGTAATAAGGACATAAAATACTTGTAATGCTGCTGATACACATTCGCTGAGAATACAATCTTGCAGTTTTTGTTTATCAATCAGTAGACTCAAACCTTCACGCTCAGGAGCTTTGTCCAGAGGAAAAAAACTTTCTTTTTCGTTTTTAAGAGCTTTGTTCCGAGGAGACAAACCTTTCTTATCAGAATGATATGTGTTTTTGGGACTTAATCCTTTCATCCTAAGGTGCGTTGTCCTGACGAAATTCCCAAAATTCAGGCTGTAGGGAGCCAAATTCTCATTCGTATTTCTGCAGTACCTTTGAGTAACAGTTCCCTACATTACTTCTAAATACTTTTAAACATAAAAGTATGACATTTTTCATCAGTAATTGCTGCAAGTAATGCGCATCGCTGAGTATACACTCCGGTAACGTGCCGAGTTCATCTTAGGACTTCTCTTTCATCTTGAAAAGGTTCTTCGCAGACTCGACCAAGATATTTGACATAACTCACGTCACCTCGTCTCGGACATATGAGGATTTCTCTTGAAACAACGTTTCGGGTAAGTTCCTCTCCGAAACTCTGATACACATCCGCTGAGAATACAATCTTGCAGTTTCTATTTATCAATCAGTAGCTTAAGGTAGAGCTGTATGTTTCCTCAAATTCACGTTCCTGATGATGTTCCCGTTATTACCCAACTTCTGAAATAAGACCAAGAGATTCGCAAAATTTTCGTTGTTGGGAGCGAAATTCCTATATCGTATATCTGAAGAACCTTTGAATACAGTTCTAAAAACTACATTACTTCTAAAAACAAAAAAGAGTATGACACATTTCATCAGTAATTGCTGCAAGTAATGCGCACCGCTGACAATACACTTCAGTAACATGCTGAGTTGATTCACTAGGCTGAACTGTATGACAGCAGCTGCAGGCCCAGCACACCACGGATGCTGACGTGTTCAAGGACTGCTGCTGGTTAACAATATATTTCTCCAGTTCACGGATGAACATTGATGAAACCATCCAGCGTGAACTTTCATTATTGCATTCATTCAGTATTTCAATTAAGATTTTAAGGATAGTGAACTACGATTTAGTCTTTTCCAATTGGGTTGAAGGAGCTCCGAGGTCGGTTCCAATTATATCCACAGCAGTGGCACAGTATGATGACATGTCAGATGGCCTCGTGCCGACTGATGTATGCTTCCTCCACTCACGGTCCTGGTGATGTCCCCATCATTACCAAACATTAATGTTTTTAACTATGCATTGATACTAATTCGCTAAGAATACACTCCGAGGAGAGCCGTTGTTCCGTGGAGCTAATGGTTCCGTACCTTAGTATTTCGTTTTTCTTTGACATTGTACGTATCAAATTTTTATTTTAATAAAATCAGTTCCTAACAGGAACTATTGTGACGTTACAGATGGGTTTATGAAAGTGTTGCTCGTTGTTAGGCCATGTGCAGTGCAGTTCCAAGTAATGTGCTCTTTATCACCCAATGATGCGTTTTAATTATTACAAATTACATCAATGTATTCAGGTATATTCGCTGAGAATACACTCCGAGATAAATCACTGGATGCAAACGCCTGAATCTTTGTTCTCATGTTGTCTGGGGTTAACTTCTCTCTGAAACTTTATTAGGAAAAATTTTAACTGCATCTACGTGATGACAAAAAAGATTGCTGAAGTAGTTCAGTTCTGAGGAATTTAACCTTTCACCCTCAGAATTTCTGTTCTGAGGAATTAAAACTCTTCTCAAGGGTCATTTTTTCGCTGAGAGTGCACTCCGAGAAAAATGTTTCTTTGTAGATTTAAACCTTTTGTGCTCAGGAGCTTCAAGTCCGAGGTTTAATACATGGGACTTGCGACGGTAACATCGTCCAGCTCTTTGTCAAAGCCTTTTGTTCGGAAATACGAAAAAATCCTTTTGAATTAGTACAGCTGATACACATTCGCTGAGAATACAATCTTGCAGTAATTATTTATCAATCAGTAGACTGAAACCTTCACGCTCAGGAGCGTTATCCTGAGGAAATAAATCGTTCTTCCTTAGGAGCTTTGTTCCGAGGAGGCACGCTTTTCTTTGTCAGGATATGTGATTTTAGGACTTGAACCTTTCATCATAAGGTGCGTTGTCCTGCCAGAATAAGGCCAAGATATTTGCCAAAATTTTGGCTGTTAAGAGCGAAATTCCTATTCGTACTTCTGGAGTAACTTTGAGTCACAGTTCACTACATTACTTCTAATAACTTTTGTATATAAAAGTATGACATTTTCATCAGTAATTGCTGCAAGTAATGCGCATCGCTGAGAATACACTCCGGTAACATGCTGAGTTGATAGCGAAGAACCTAGAGAAGGCTGAACCATATGACAGGAGCTGCAGGACCAGCATACCACGGATGCTTACGTGTTCAAAGACGGTTGGTTAACAATATATTTCTCCAGTTCACGGATGAACATTGATGAAACCATCCAGCGTGAACTTTCATTATTGCATTCATTCAGTATTTCAATGAAGATTTTAAGGATAGTGAACCACGAACTAGTCTTTTCCAATTGGGTTGAAGGAGCTCCGAGGTCGGTTCCAATTATATCCAGGGCAGTGGCACAGTATGATGACATGTCAGATGGCCTCGTGCCGACTGATGTATGCTTCCTCCAATTCTCGTTCCTGGTGATGTCCCCATCATTACCCAACATTAATGTGTTTAACTATGCATTGATACTAATTCGCTAAGAATACACTCCGAGGAGAGGCGTTATTGTTCCGTGGAGTTTAACCTTCAGTTGCACAGGCTTATTCGTTTTTCTCTAATTCGTGTTAGTGCAGGTTCGAGATGATATTACTACCATTTCTAACGCTTGTAAACTTTTTGAATGAGTGCTGCTGATACACATCCACTGAAAATAGAGTCTTTCAATTTCTATTTATCAATCAGTGGACTGAAACCTTCACCCTCAGGAGCTTCGTCCTGAGGAAATAAATCTTTCGTCCTTAGGAGCTTTGCTCCGAGGATGCAAACCTTTCTTTATCAGGATACGTGTTTTCTGGACATGGACCTCTCATTCTCAGGAGCTTGCCCTTGCTTGTCCTGCTGACTTAAGACTGTGACATTTGTCTAAATTAACATAGTTGTGTACCTTCAACAGTTTCATACATTTCTTCTAAATACTTTTTAATAGCAAATCACATTATTTCATCAGTAATTGCTGCAAGTAATGCGCATCGCAAAGAATACACTCCGATAACATGCTGAGTTGATTCACTAAGCGGAACTATTTGACATCAAAGGAGAATGAGCACAATTAAGTGTGGCGTTTGGTCTGTCTGTACTACGCCGAGCTGTAAGCCAGTAGGTGTAATGATATTGCACCGCGAATGATGGGTAGAACAAGTACATCTGCAACAATATTTCATCTTGACAAGATTCTACGCAGACTTGACCAAGATATTTGACATAACTAACGTCACCTCGTCTCGGACATATGTCGATGTCTCTTGAAACAACGTTTCGGGTGAGTTCCTGTCCGACACTCTGTTAACAATATATTTCTCCAGTTCGCGGATGAACATTGATGAAACCATCCAGCGTGAACTTTCATTATTGCATTCATTCGGTATTTCAAATAAGCTTTGAAGGATAGTGAACCGCTGAGAATACACTCCGGTAACAACTCCGAACAAGCTCAGGAGCTTGTAGAGGCATCCATAAGATGAAGAATTTCAAGATATTCCTTTTTTCTCTAATTCGTGTTAGTGCAGGTTCAAGGTGATATTACTACTATTACCGACGCTTGTTCACTGTTCAACAAAAATCAATACATTTCCTACTGAGTAATTTGTTGTACTATAACAGATACCATGTAGCACTAAAGTACTAGATATACATTAGCCTTCCTCCGAGGAAGATATTCTTCAATTAAATATCTTCTTCAAATATATTTTTACACCGACTTTTACATGATTCTTTAGCGACGTGAGCTTATTTTTCTATGTCACAGGATCCGTCGGATGTGTTATGACAATTCATAATGAACGAAAGCAAAGTTCTAGTTTTTCCATATAACTTATTGTAGGGAAGCTCTGGATGAAGGCCCCATAGCTTTCAACCACATTCACCTTCTTATGAACTGCTCAAGTAAAAATATAGAAATTCTCACATCGCTGAGAATACACTCCGAGGACACTGAGTGTTGTACTCTGAGGACTTGGAGCTCTCAGGAGGTTAAAGTTCAAGATTTAATATATAGAACTTGAGGCATTTTCTCTCACCCGAGGTCGGTTCCAATTATATCCACGGCAGTGGCACAGTATGATGACATGTCAGATGGCCTCGAAGGTAACCTGTCATCTTCAAGAGTTTTGTACTGTGGAATAAAATTGTTTTATACTCCGGAGCTTCGTTCTGTTCTGAGGAAATAAACGTTTCCTTCTCAGGAGTTCTGTTCTGAAGAAATAAATATTTCTTCCTCAGGAGCTTTGTTCCGAGGAGGCAAACTTTTCTTCATCAGGATATGTGTTTTAGGACTTTAACCCTTCATCATAAGGTGCGTTGTCCTGCTGAAATAAGGCCAAGATATTCGCAAAATTTTGGTTGTTGGGAGCGAATTTCCTATTCGTATTTCTGAAGAACTTTAAAAACTACATTACTTCTCAAAATTGTTTATTATAAAAGTATGACATATTTCATCAGTAATTGCTGCAAGTAATGCGCATCGCTGAGAATACACTCCGGTAACATGCTGAGTTGATTCATTCACGCTGAACAGTATGCTAGTAGGTGTAGCTCTAGTGCACCGCGGATGCTGGGTAGAACAAGTACATCTGCAACAATCTTTCATCTTGACAAGGTTCTTCGCAGACTTGACCAAGATATTTGACATAACTCACGTCACCTCGTCTCGGACATATGTCGATGTCTCTTGAAACAACGTTTCGGGTGAGTTCCTGTCCGACACTCTGTTAACAATATATTTCTCCAGTTCACGGATGAACATTGATGAAACCATCCAGCGTGAACTTTCATTATTGCATTCATTCGGTATTTCAAATAAGCTTTGAAGGATAGTGAACCGCTGAGAATACACTCCGGTAACAACTCCGAACAAGCTCAGGAGCTTGCAGAGGCGTCCAGAATATGAAGAATTTCAAGATATTCCTTTTTTCTCTAATTCGTGTTAGTGAAGGTTCAAGATATTACTACTATTTCTGACGCTTGTTCACTGTTCAATTAAAAAAACCATTTCCTACTCAGTCATGTGTTGTATTATAGCAGCTACATGTAGTAATATAAGTACTTGCTACATATTAGCCGTCCTCCGAGGAAGATATTCTTCAATTAAATAGCGACTTCCATTGTATGTTAAGTATACGGAATTCTTTAGTTAGAGGAGAAGAGTTCGGGCGGTTCTGGAAAAACCCATGATTTTCAAGTGCGTTAACATTATTACGGATTGAATCAGCACTATTGATGTACATTCGCTGACAATACACTCCGGTGACAACACATTGCTCCGTGGACTTCAACCTCTTCACTTCTACTCTATCGAAGTTTACAACCAGTTCGGCGACCGTGTGTCCCATCATTGAGAATACACTCCGGGAAGGTGAGATGCATTACGGTGCTGGAGGGATGCTTTTCTGCAGACGTCTTGCGTACTGTGAAAGCGATTTCTTGTATTGGAGTTGATATAGTTTCTATGGCAAACTATACATTGCGAGTAATACTTTGTTGAAGGGCAGTTTTTTCAGCAATTTGAAATTTCGCAAGTTATGTATAACTTATATCGTTTCGGCTGCAATGTTCAAAGTTAGGTCTATCTGCAGTGTTCTTATCTTCAAGGTTACTCATTACGGGTTTTACTGACCATAGTGGTCATAATGTGACATTTTATAAGTCCGGCTCCGTTTGAGGCTTATTCGTTTTTCTCAAATTCGTGTTAGTGCAGGTTCAAGGTGATATTACTACTATTACTGACGCTTGTTCACTGTTCAATAAAAATCAATACATTTCCGACTGAGTAATTTGTTGTACTATAACAGATACCATGTAGCACTAAAGTACTAGATATACATTAGCCTTCCTCCGAGGAAGATATTCTTCAATTAAATATCTTCTTCAAATATATTTGTACACCGACTTTTACATGATTCTTTAGCGACGTGAGCTTATTTTGCTATGTCACAGGATCCGTCGGCTGTGTTTGAGGGTTGGCATTTGACCATGATATACTCATATTTTGTTTCCGTGAACTAGGGATAATACATATAAAAGTATGACACATTTCATCAGTAATTGCTGCAAGTAATGCGCATCGCTGAGAATACACTCCGGTAACATGCTGAGTTGATTCACTATGAGGAACTATTTGACATCAAAGGAGTATGAGCAAAATGTTGTTGTTTGTACTTTGTTTTTCCACCGGCCAAGAACAACATTATAATTTTTTGGTGTGTTTTAGTCCTAAAACTACCCTGAAGAAGTTTTATATCTGTGGTATTAATGAAACTACAAACATTTCAATTTTTGAGTATGTTTGGCGTATTCTAACTAAGGTTCAGTGCTATAATAAGGAAATAAAATACTTGTAGTGCTGCTGATACACATTCGCTGAGAATACAATCTTGCAGTTTTTGTTTATCAATCAGTAGACTGAAACCTTCACGCTCAGGAGCTTTATCCTGAGGAAATAAATCGTTCTTCCTTAGGAGCTTTGTTCCGAGGAGGCACGCTTTTCTTTGTCAGGATATGTGATTTTAGGACTTGAACCTTTCATAATAAGGTGCGTTGTCCTGCCAGAATAAGGCCAAGATATTTGCCAAAATTTTGGCTGTTAAGAGCGAAATTCCTATTCGTACTTCTGGAGTAACTTTGAGTCACAGTTCACTACATTACTTCTAATAACTTTTGTATATAAAAGTATGACATTTTCATCAGTAATTGCTGCAAGTAATGCGCATCGCTGAGAATACACTCCGGTAACATGCTGAGTTGATAGCGAAGAACCTAGAGAAGGTTGAACAATATGACAGGAGCTGCAGGACCAGCATACCACGGATGCTGACGTGTTCAAGGACTGCTGCTGGTTAACAATATATTTCTCCAGTTCACGGATGAACATTGATGAAACCATCCAGCGTGAACTTTCATTATTGCATTCATTCAGTATTTCAATGAAGATTTTAAGGATAGTGAACCACGATTTAGTCTTTTCCAATTGGGTTGAAGGAGCTCCGAGGTCGGTTCCAATTATATCCAGGGCAGTGGCTCAGTATGATGACATTTCAGATGGCCTCGTGCCGACTGATGTATGCTTCCTCCAATTCTCGTTCCTGGTGATGTCCCCATCATTACCCAACATTAATGTGTTTAACTATGCATTGATACTAATTCGCTAAGAATACACTCCGAGGAGAGCCGTTATTGTTCCGTGGAGTTTAACCTTCAGTTGCACAGGCTTATTAGTTTTTCTCTAATTCGTGTTAGTGCAGGTTCGAGATGATATTACTACCATTTCTAACGCTTGTAAACTTTTTGAATGAGTGCTGCTGATACACATCCACTGAAAATAGAGTCTTTCAATTTCTATTTATCAATCAGTGGACTGAAACCTTCACCCTCAGGAGCTTCGTCCTGAGGAAATAAATCTTTCGTCCTTAGGAGCTTTGCTCTGAGGATGCAAA
>SJJU01005338.1:0-26558 GCA_012932125.1 Conopomorpha cramerella
CCCCAGCCCAACTTTTCCCGTCATGGGGGTCGTAAGAGACGACCGAGGGAGCTCTCCAGAGGACGGGAAGCAGCGCTCTCTGTGAGTTAAACCACAACACCACTGCGATCGCCAACCCGCCTGCCAAGCGTGGCGATTACTGGTATTTCACCCCAAATGACGGATCTCATTAGAGGAGGCCTTCGTCCAGCAGTGAACTTTATATGGCTGATGATAACAAAAGTAAGTAATGAGTACATTTTCCGCTTTCTTTCTTTCTACGGAACCCATCGTTCATTACCTATATTCACACTTGCCAGTTATTTTTTAAGTGTCGTTATGTCTTAGCGTTTTTGTACTAAACTAATTAATATGAAAGGCATTCGTGGCATGTCGTTTGTGTTTCAGTTATTAGTATACATAATGGCATGAAGTGAACATGAAGTATGACAAATTATCATTTTTAAGTGTTAGTAAATTTTCCTACAGGAAGTCATTAGTTATGTACTTTTTTTATTTTATTGTCACGCTGTCTTCTCTCTACGTATTTTTCTGATGATTCACCCACTTAATCACTAGATGGCGGTATTTTCATGGCAGAAAATTTATTTTATTTAAATTGTATAGAGTAGTATAAAAGTGGCAGTGGACCGGCCATATTAGCCGTAGAACCGACGGGGTAAACGAGTTTTCGAGTGGACAACGCATCTCGGCAAACGGAGTGTAGGATGCCCTCAGGCAAGGTGGTTTGATGATATGCGCAAGATGGCTGCCTGAAGCTGGATGCGAAAAGCCGAAAACAAGTCTCAGTTCCGTGAATAAGGAGTTTTATTTTTTTAAATCGTTAAAAACGTCAAACATCTGTCAAAGATAATTAATTGTAAACGAAAGAGATGCAACTACTTTATTCTATGATTGTTTTCGGACTCTCTCACTTTTGTTCATTTTTTTAAAAGCAGTGGACGAATATGACCTTATGATGATGATAAATATAAAATATCCCGGTGCATCTTATTTTAGGTAATAAGTAGGAGGTATCAAAGCATAACGCCGCCGGCCTCGGTCACAGAGCCGATTTACAGCTGAAGGAAGTTAATTAGTAGTGAGCTGGGTGGAATGAGTGGCGGCACGGCCCACTAGCGCCGCCGCGCGGCCGCGCACCGGAACGACGTGATGTGTAGAGTTAGGAATGCTTAGACACCTGTTTCGTGAACATTTTTACCTGAATAGGGTATTCTATTTCTGCAGTTTTCCAATAAGCTAAGAACATTTATATGACGTGACTGTTATTTTATGTTGACATTTTATTGATTTGTGTGGTACTATAATTAGACATGACTACACTATCAATTAGTTGTTAACTTCGTTAACAACGCATTAGCGGTTTAGATTTGCTAATCTATGTTCTCATTTAAAAAGAGAAGTAAATAATATCTACTTACCTACTAGTACAGTAGTAAAGTCACGTAAAAAAAAAAATTTTTTTTCGAGACGAAACAATTTAGATTAATTAAGTAAATTAAATAACTTACCTTCTACCTTATTTTAAGCAAACATCTTTCAATTTCGTTTGAGTATCTATTTTTTTGTAAAGAATATTATATATTTTAATCGAACGGTCTTCATTGATTTGCCACGGTACACGGTTCCGTTAATGTAAGGTTAGGTATACTTACTCATATTTATTTACCCAATTATTTTCTAGAAACACAACTATAACTTCAACGATGTTCATAACTTCAAGTTTATTTCTATCTATCTACTCAATATTCAATACTCAATATATTTATTTGCGTTCTACAATGGTTGGCATCAGATGGTATAAATATAAAGCACATGGCATTGTAGATCCTGGTGGACACAGCAAATTGGTGTAGAAGAGCGGAAGATACAGTTTTAAACTAGTAACAGACACACAGTATTATTTTGTAAAATCGCCGACTCTACATCTTTCGTAGCGCTCATTTCACTCTTATAATTTTTTTAATCACTCGTTCTAGGACACGGCCCGTGACTTCACGCCACTTCTTCCCGATCGCAGCCGCGCGTCTTTGGCGGGAGTTTTTGACATTTTTAGTTTTTTTTTTCGGGCGTTTTTGTCTCATAATTTGTTAGTAATTAATGTCGGGCGTTCTGAGCAGCGCCGTCCCTGTTGACGTGTCGCGACTAAAGTAGGTGTGTTAGGGAACATTAAGAGTAACTATAGCTACTTAAAAAAAACATTTAATGAGTAGGATGTTTTAAAAAAATACTACAAAAGAACCGGAGTCGGAAGACGAACACCATAGACTAACGTATAGTTACATTCTTTTCGATTCGCTGTCAAATACCTATTTGACAGATTATTTTTTTTTGGAAGTTCACATGCTTTCGCGCGGAATCTAATTAATCTGTTATTTACAGTTCAATTAGGATCATACAAATGTTACACATCAACCTACTTTTTATTTACACATTTTGCTATTGAGAGTCATCTGCAAAAATAAATTAAATAAACAACTTTTCTCATTTTTCCACACAAAAAGAAATCATTACCTATATTACTACCTATTCATTGACGTAGGTATTTAATAGGTAGGTCGATAAGTACTTGCATAATCCACCATCTACCAAGGAAACATCTTATTTTAAGGGCAATCGCAAAACATTATAATTAAGTACTTACGTAAGTAATTAATAATCTTCAGAAGAGTACTAAGCGTTTGTAAATCTCTACTAAAATACCCTATTTTATCTAGGTATAGTTCCACAAGGATCTTTTGGCACCTATACATCGTTATTACATTAAAACTTCTTATTATATTTCTTCGACATTCGCGAACGTGTTAATGCCCGTGTTCATTAATTAATTGCATGCCTAATGCATGACGCCTATTGTTATTCCCGTGTAACATCTGTTTATCCCCGCTGTCAGACCCATTTAAAACTTTACAACTCGTGAAAGCGCGCGCCGAGTTGAAAGATCGTGAAAATTCAAGATGGCCGCCGTCGTAGGAAGTGGAGAGTGCCGCGTGGTTTCCTCCCGCGTATTACCAACATTACCATACTTCAGACGAAGGAGCTTATTTAAATGCTCCACCGACTCCATTTAGAGCTTGTGGAAAAATAAAATCGGGAATGGATCCTGTGATCCCCTCTGCGAAGCCGCTTTCGTGGTAAATATGTACATATTCTTCGCGCCATTTTCATTGTCTCTTTTGTTTGTTATTTTTTTTTTTTTTATTTTGAAAGCCACAGATGTGACCCGGGTTTAGTTCGTAAAAGAAAACTATATGGTTACCTACGCTGAATGTAAAATTTTTTATGTTTCGTTTTTCTAACAAAAGTTGCATTTTCATTTTATGCAGTGGATTATCGACCGAGACTTGGTTAAATATCCTTTGGTGAACCGGTAGTAATTTGATTGTTTTGTAAGTGTATTTACCTACCCCGCTTTGGGACTAAAAGTTGAGATTGTATTTTTAACATTTATAAGTCGCGTATAATATCATTTACGTATTTTAAATAGTACCTACTTCATGACACGCACAATAGGCGCATTGGACTTCGAGCTGCGGAAAGAGCCCCGTATCATCTACATCTAGTACCTACCTGTAACTTACATATAATTTAGTAGGTACGTAAATCTGTAATACCTTTACAGGGTATGAATATAAAAAAATAGCACGACGAAAATCCACCCACTTAAACGATTAAAAGGATCCGGGGAGCACTCTGTGTTTGAACAATCATTATTCCATTATCTAGAAACGAGCCACCGACTTCCAGACATGGCAAGATAAAGCTGAATCGACGGCAATTGCGTTCCATTACTCTGAAACGCGCCCGACCGGGGATATCCGTAAAACGGAACGCAAACAAAGTGAACGTCGTTTCCCCGCCAACAATAACTTAATTTCAGTCCGCCATAAGTACGTAATTAGCGAGCCGGTGCCTTATCGGCTGGTGGGTAATTAACCTCGAGGGTGGAGGTGTACCTACTTCCACCCTCAGCACCACCTTGAAGCCACCCTACCTAGTAATATTTCCGCCATATTATGAGCCGGGAGCCCGCCCAGTTCCTCCGCCAATGGTCGGTGTTGCCGCGCTTTTGTTTCCCGCCGTCACGGGCTGCGTTCCGAAACGTTGTAACTTTGCGCGGGTTTTCTTTGGAAAATTTCGGCTGTATTTGTGAGGTGTGTGCGGTTTGTTTTCGATGTACCTAGTTTATTATTCCAAGGCGGGCGCGCAGTTTGTAAATGTCTTAAGTTTGGCCCGGTGTTTACGGGAATATGGTGTTACGGTACGTTTGGTTTAGGGTGTGTTATTGTTTGTTATGTTAGTGTGGGGTATCGTGGGTTCATATTTCATGTGTTATCATCTTTTATTGAGTGCGAGCAGGGATATTGTTGTCGGTTTACTGTGCGGTTATCTGTCCGCTCTGGTAGTGTTTGTAGACGCGCCGACTGATGAATGGGCCCCCGGGTGTTTGGTGGGACACGTTTCGCCTTAATCGTGCCGCGGTCTGTTATAATTTGAATGACAGATAGGGCGGCGGGGCAGTTCCGAAGTTAGTTATCAAAGTTGATTAGTTACGTAGGTACGTGGCTACTGAGAGGGTGCATGTACATGTTAAAATTTTAAAGTAAAATTGCGATTTAGCGACATTTGATTGAGCTGATTTTGGTAATTTGATTCAAATTAAAAGATTACTTATCACCTTTTAGTTCACAGTACCTTATTCTCATATTGGTTGGTTCATTTCATTAGTTATTGGTACGTTACCTACACTTACTGGTCATTACGTACTAAATACTCAATATCTTTATTGCATTACCATAATGTTATAGTAGATGTTACAAATTTATTACAGTGTATCAATTATGGACCCTGTAGGGCACAGCAATATTCATATAATGTGCTTATTTAGGTATAGCTTATATAATATTATTATTGCAACATAGCTACAATACACTAACTATTAACAACATAAAACTATGTAGGTACTTAGCTTATCAATTATTGCAACTTAAACATATAATAAAATTTGAAAATTTAATAACAATAAATTGTAACAACTCTAATATATATATATTATAAGATAGGCAATCATTTCAACGCAGGATCATTTAAATATTCTTCAACTTTATAGTAAGACTTCTCTGGTTAAATACCTATAACTACATTAGTGAAATATAACTATGAAATGAAAAAAGCTTTTTTTCTAAAACCTATAATAATTATTTTATAATGGAATGTAATATTCGACAATATGTATGTAATATTCGATACATTGTCGAATATTGAGTAGTAAGTGATCTTAACTATAACACCATTCTTAACGAACCCATTCGGTTCCAAAATTAAAAAAAACGTACCATAAAAAAATAATTAATTGCATTCAGAAGTCCCGCCCCAAAATCATTCCAATTTCGAATATCGTCGTCTATTAGCAATATGACAATGGAGGTAGAGGTAATCGATCACCGCTCAACCGCTTTCGGAACGCCACCTCGTTTGTCAAAATGGCGCTCGGAAATTTGCCGCGTGATTTTTGGCGCGAACAATTTTGTCACGCCCGCCCCCTAATTGGATGTCGAGCCTCTATAGCCGATAAAGTTTGGTTACACAGCCTTTTAATTAATAGAGGTCGCTGATAGTTAAATGGAATCAAAATTTTCGCGCGTCGGTAATTTATTTTGGTTTGTTTTAACACGCATGTTACGGGATATACTTAGTAAAAATACATAGATAACACAGCTTTCTCGCGTTGAGTTAAAAAAAAAAAAATACACTTCACGCCTTTAATCCCAAAGAGGGGTAGGCAGAGGCACTTGCTAAAGCAAAAGCAAAAGCGTTGAGTTAACATAATGTTAATCGAAACGTAGAGAAGTATAGACAAGGCGTAACACGTTCGGCTTTTTTTTTAAATTGTTGGGTTATATTAAAAGTTTAATCCGTTGGGGCAAACGAGTTCTCGAGAGGAGACCGCGTCTCGGCAAACTGAGTGTAGGACGCCTTCAGGCAAGGTGGACTGATGAGAAGCCGAATACAGATCACAGTGGCGTGGAGAGGCCTATGTTCAGCAGTAGACAATTATGGACTGATGATGATGACGATGATATTAAATGTTTGTACCGGATATTCATCATCATAAGCTAATAAATACTTATCTTTGGTTATTTTCGCTGCATAATACCCGATACCGTGTGGTGACGGCGAATAGAATACATGTGTCACCATGGACCCTGTTAGGGTATTGCAATTGACAATTACTTATATCTAAAGTGGATCTACTTGTAACAAGAATATAACAATATTAATACTTATATAAATCTCATCTGATTATTATGAAAGAGTTTTCACAAAACCGGGATCACACTTCCGTAATCCCAAAAAAGGAGAGGTCAGACAGTTCGGCTATTTGGCATAATAGGGAGTTAAGAATGTAAATATAGGCCTCCAGTTACTAGTTTCTAGCTCATAGCGTGAATAAACCTAAATCTCCAGATCCCATAGACGGCCCCTAAAACATGCCAGGAAGAAAGGCAGCTGTTACATTATATTTATGTACATACGAGATCAGCATAGTATTATTTACAGTGTACTAGCTTTCCGCCCGCGGCTTCGCCCGCCTGAACTTCGGTTATATTGCGCTTTATAGGAATATTTTTGTTTTCCCTCGGGAATATCAATTCTCCGGGATAAAAAGTACCCTATTATTTAAACCGGACTTCAACTATACGTCTGCAAAATTTCAACGGTTCAGTAGTTTCGGCGTGAAAGCGGAACAAACAAACTCACTTTCCCATTTATAATATTAAGTAAGATTAACTATAACATTGTATCTGTCATCCATCCTTATTGTTTTTAAAAGAAACGTCATTTGAACACGACCAGGCCACATACTAATCGGGGACTTTAAAAAAAAATAAACACCCCCCCGCCGCCGCACGGAAAATAACAGAGGGAGAGACGTAACAGTAAAAACCTCATAAAATTTTCTAATACGAAAACGTAGAGAGAGTTTTCCTTGTGAATTATGAATGGTAACGAGAACGGGACTAGGAGTCCCCCTTTTGTACGCCCCAAAACTTCTGGTGGCCACCTTATTTTCCTTTTGTTGATTGTTGTACGCCGGGAAGTAGGTAGTCAGCCGACAATGTTGACTTGATTGCTTGGCGAATTGTTGTTCAGCGTTACGTTATAGGCAGTTATTTTGTCTTGCCTTTGAGCGTCTTTGTAGAATTGTAGGGTGATTATGTCTTGGAATAATGTAGTTTAGTAAGTATAACATTTGAGTTGTAACTTTATACCATTATGGTCGTATTATATTGTACCATTACTTTTATTAAGACCTTAGTACAGATTGACTATAGAATGATGGTCTGCGTATTCATATAAGTATGTCGAGCCCTTGATTAGCACTAAGAATCAGCTGATCGTGAGCCGCCATTGTTATTTTTTTGAAATACAGTAACAAACGTTTGATCGTCATCCTACCTGATGTTAAGCAGCGATGTGGTCTGCGATAGAGCGCACTTGTTCGTCAAATACCTATTTACCCCGTGACTTGAAGACCTCCAGACTATACTGCGCATTTGTGGTCTCTAGTTTTGGTAGAGTTGTATTATTTTTCACTATGATTATTCGAAAAGCTATGATTTCGATCTCAAAGCAGTTCTGCGTGTATATTTTCATGAGAGCAGCAAGTTAGCATTCCCGACTATGAACAATAATTTCCCAAACAACATTAATTAGACTAAACCAAAATCGAGTCAGGCTGTCTAAACAAACACCTTATTGACCGACCAAAAAAACGAAGGAGGTACTCAATTCGAAGCGAACATTTTTCAGGTATAATTACGCATAACTTTTATTAGAGTGACTAGAGAGTGGTTGGCTACGAATCCCGAACTACCCTCAAAAAGTCACTGTTTCGACACACACATCACACTAACGAAACGACATGAGCTGTACATGGTAATCTTTTTTCCGTGCGAAGTTGAATTTTGTCCAGCACTGGATGGACTGGATGGAATGAGCTATTGGACAAAAAAAAAAACAAAAAAAATATGATGCTTTTTTTATATGACAGATGGCGCTTACAAAGCTAAAAAAGATTGAAATGATTAATACTTTACTATTATTTTCACATCTAAAGACCGCACAAGTACTCATTGCTTTTATACATAGGTAACCAGCCAGAAAGAAAACAAAGATAAAGCAATAGATTTTTTATTGACTGCACAATTAGAATCATCTTGTTTTTAGCTTCATCAGCGCCATCCGTGGTCTTTTATGTAATCGTTTGACATTATTTTATCCAATTAGCCATTACATTAGTGTGAGTACTGTGAACGTACCAGCTCTTATCAATCTGAACCGGTTATACTTTTCTTTGTAAACGCACTTGCTAGAGCAAGAATTGCACTGTGGAAGGTATCAGCCGTGTGGTGACGGCTAGCAGAATATATGTGACGGTTGCGCTCTCTGTCATCTATCGGGTGTCCACAGAATACCAGCGACCCAGGTAACTGTGACATAATGCTGTGTCGAAGGAAAGACCCATTTTCTTCATGTGAAGGTACACGAGTAGGTATTTACTTTAAAATCGACCATCTTTTTCTTGTCTGTTGTTATTATTTTATTTTGTATTATTTTTTTTCAGTTTCATGTGATCTATGTCACCATCCCAGCCCAACTTATACTGTCGTGGGAGTCGTAACACTAACCAAGGGAGCTCTCCAGAGGACGGGCAGCAGCGCTCTCTGTGAGCTAAACCACAACACCAATGCGATCGCCAACCTTGCGTGCAAAGCACGGCGATTATTGGCATTTCCCCCCAAATGATCATGAAACTGATTGGGAGAGGCTCTCGTTCAGCAGTGGAGGTCATGAGGCTGTTGATCATGAAGATATATATCAACAGTTCTGATCCAAACAAAGGATTATGGATGAATTCATGTAGGTATGTTGTCACATGTGTTTGTAGGTACTTAACCCAATGTGCAAGTTTTTAAGACCCACCCTTTTACTTTCACAAGCCGGGGGCGACGGAAAAAAAAATAAAGTCGTAGAGCTTTCTGTAAGTACCTACCTATACTTCCGGGCAAGATGGTGTAATTCGTTCTACACCAATTTGATCTTTCTTTCCCTACAGTTACTTAAACAGTAGGGTTCACTTTACCATGATTCATGTTGAAAAAACTGGACGCCTCTCGTTGCAAACTTCGGATATGCTTTTAAATGATTTAAAAAGGTTCTATCACGTGATGACGGACGATTCATGCTATACAGTTTCTTTGATCTTCGGAGCTACAGGCAGTTGGAATTGGTTACCCAGAAGCGCTTAAAGTAAAGTGGTGGTTTTAATATATTTCTGGCCGCAACAGTACCGTTTTTAATGGAGTTTTAATGCGTCCTAAAAATAAAAAGCAACATATTTAATTAAATGAGGGACTTCCAAGGATTTTGGAATGAGAATTTTTCGAACTTAACTTTGGTGAAGTGAAAATGATGAATAAGTTATCGAATTGAAACTATCTAGGTATATCTTTAGTCTAAAGCCATTGTAACGAGTTTTTGGTTACTTTTGACAGTTATTTCCATGGTCATATTCTTTACTAGGTGTTCCCGACAATATTACCCGCAGTTTACCCCATGCCCGTGGGAAATGGAAAATTCGGAATAAAATAAGGCCGACGTATAGCTATATTATTTTGAAGTTTCATTGAAATCCGTTTAGTTTTTTTTCCGTGAAAGATTAACAAACATCTATACACACTTTGGCTAATACGAGTATGATATTTAACAAATTATGTCGTGTGGCGAAAAGTAGACATGTGTCACCACCCCAGCCCAAATTTTATGATAATATTATCATTGTTTACCTAAAACATTATACACGTATTATTCACCGTATGAGTATTGCGCTGCGTACAATATACATACACTTCACGCCTCTCTCCCAGAGGGGTAGGCAGAGACTACAGATCTCCATTTGTCACGGTCAAAACATCTTTTCATACATGACCTCCGGTTTCGATTACTTTTCGCGCCACCTTCCGTCAGGACATCACCAATCTGGTCAATGTATGTCCTTCTGGGGCGACCTCTACTCATCCGGCCCATTCACCAGCACCCACATAAATCTCTTTCGTCAATCGACTTTCATCCATTCTCTCCATATGCCCAAACCACCGAAGCATGCCCATTCATTCTTGATCACTACATCTTCCTTCAAACCGCAACTTTCTCTTGTCACACTATTCCTTATCCTGTCATTCAAATTCACGCCTTTCATGCGTACAATATAAGCTTTGAAAAAGAAAGGGAAAAGCCGAAATCTACTACACTCTGGTAGTTGCATGGCTCTGTCATCTTAGCGGCAAAAGATGTGCATTGCTGATTTTGTAACTTCAATTTCACTGTCGTTCGTAGTTAAACAGCGATGAACATCGTTTTCCGAAACGATGTCAGAGCGACGCGATACGAGAGTGTAGCAAACATGGCCCCTTGATCAGTTGTTCTTGGAATACGACCCGGGATAGCCAGCGTTGACGTATATATATATATATATGTCAAACAGTGGCGTGCACTGGCTTTTACGACAAGGTAGGTAGTAATCCCCAAGGATTGACACCTCTGTATAGGTAACTTGTCTTTACGAAACACAGGTACCTACCTATTTAGTCACCCACAAAACACAGGACTTTCGTTAGCCTATGTCGTGTGTACAAAAAGGATCTAGCAATAACTCTATTATTAGGTCCAGTAGCCAAAATACTAAGGTAGGCAGTGTCTTTTTGCCTGTGTGCACGCCACTGATATCAAACAAGTTGTAGTGGAAATGTTTGGTTAATGTTTTCTCTACCTACGTATAAAGAAATTTGTGCCGGGTTTGTAATAATGTGGTCTCCTACTATTTCGATTAGAGAAGTCAAAATCACATGTATGCATTTCAGTACAGTGCATATATACTTTTCCTCTTATTTCTATACTGTCTTTACTTTAATTAATACCGCGAGTAGAGATCTTAGAAACGTTCTTGGGCTCGTCAATATGAACAACTTTTACTATGGCAACAATGCGGGGAAACGCACAATTTTTTTTCATCTTCATACAAAATAGGCAAATTTTTGCTTCGGGTATCGGCTTCGGGATGACATTTTGTATGGGAATTGAAAATTTGCATTGTCTCTATGGTAAAATTTGTTCATATTGACAAGTTCAGCAATGTTTCTAAGACCATTTCTCAGGGTCATTTTACACTCTTTATGTGAAGGCTAGGCCTTCCCCGGGATCTAGCCCAATTGTCATTGAGTGAGCTCTGGTTGCTGTCCGCTAGCTATTCTGGTTGGCGCTGTAGATCTTGGCTTTAACAGGAATAACAGTTGTGGGAAAGTGGGAATATCCTGAAAAAAAAATAGCTTCTTATAACACTATCTAGCTGACCTGGCAAAAGTTTTGTCATTATGCATTAACAATGTTTCGCTGCTATTATAACTTTCCTCAAGAATCACTGTCAGAAAAGCGTACCAGTCGAGGGAACTTTGAAAGTTTGCTAATCACTGGCATAGATCACGAAGAACACATGAAGCCGCGACGCCCCAGAAGTGGGAGATTTGGCAGCAAAACAGGGATGGATAAAGATAATTTGTATGGAGTCAAGAAAACGTGTGCCATGAAAAGAGACAAAAGCAAGTAGACTTGTCCATCTCTAGAGAATGGCCTGTACGCCGAGAGGCAGGAAGGTAGGGTAGGTCTGGGTGGTGGTGGGCTTGCCACTGTCAACCAAGATGATATACGTCAACTACCTAGTTAGGAAATGTTTTAAGAAGACGACGATGTGAAAGGAGCGTCCTTTGTCTTTGGCTTAAGTATTACCAACACTATATAAACTCAACCTCCTTGTTATTCAATCCGAGTATTGGCGCGTCAATCTCTACCTACGTGGAGGTTGCCGCCGCGCGCGAGAAGTGGCGGGATGCGTTCGAAAATCCTGAATAAAAGATGGCGGACACGTGTCTCTAATGCACTCATCAATTATTGAACGATTCTCCGCGGTTTGCGAGGAATCAGAAAGAAGGTTGGTACCATTCAATGTTGATCTAGCATTTTATACACTATAGCCGTGAAGGAAATACCAAGGTTTTGTACATAGTTTTCTGTAACGAATAGGTACGAGAGTCCTTTGGGTAGGAAAGGAGGAGGGAAATGGTTTTGACTTTGCTACAAACTGACGATGGAGCCCGCGTTTTTATTGCAGCCGTTTTCATATTTCCCGTCTTTATTTGATTTTAAATATAATATTATCATATAAAATTGCTAAATATTACACCTCTGTAAGGTCGTACGGTTTTATTTGCGTATATTTAGGAATTGCGTTTTTTGTTTGCAAGGTGATTTGATATAGGGTGAGGTAACTGCATACCAGCAGGATTAAAATGTAATGTAGAGGAGGTATTACGAAGTTTTTACTAGTATTTATGACACTATCTAACTGACCCGGCAAGCGTTATCTTGCCAATATACATACATTATTAAAAGTTTTTTTTTCATTGCTATTATAACCTTCGCCTAGAATCACACATCTAAGAAAAGAACATCGGAATCCGTTGCGTAGTTTTAAAGATCTATGCAATGTATGCTATTGGGATAGACATCGGGAGGCGACTTTATTTTATACTATGTATAGGTTCCACTTAATATTAATTATGTTTAGTCAATTTTAATATTGTCACTATACAGAATTTGTCACTTGATGTAGTGAAAATATTGATCCAAGCTGAATTCCATTATTCTGGTAACTTATCATTATTATTTAAGGGTAGGTAGATCCCTTAATTAGAGCTTGGTGACTACCTATGTGAAATGTTTCAGTATATTTGTTAGTATACTAGTGGACACCCCGCGATTTCATTCGGGCAGTTTTAATATTAATTTCTATTAAAAAATACTGCCATACATTTTTAGAACCATAACTCAAAAACTAACGTTTTTCTCATATAAACTTCTACGCCCCTTTTTATCCCCTTAGAGGATGAATTTGGAATAATCCTTTCTTATTTCACGTAAACATCATAAAAGGAACCCCTGTGCAAAATGCAGCTCTCTTGCGTCAAAGGTTTGGGCTGGGAGTTGATGAGTCAGTGATGAATCAGTCAGGTCCTGGTCCTTTGGTCCTGACTCAAAAGTCAAAAGTCAAGAGTCAAAATCTTAAATAAATAATACGTCCATAATAAGAAGTTTTCTGACAGTTTCAAATATGCCAAAGTACACTACAGAAACGGACTTTGTGACGGGAAGCGATGAGATGCAAATGGCGTTCTTTATTTCTCATTTTCTAAATTAATTTTTCGCTGCAATTATTGTTAATGTAATTTAGTGTGGATTTAGTGTAATAATGTGCCAGTGATGAAAAATAATGTAGTGAGAGTGAGAAGTAAAGGAGACTCCTATATGTATACCTCTATCTCTATATATAGAGAGGACTCCTTTTTGATCAATTTGTTTTTCCCGTATAATGTTCCACGCAGCATTGAAATTTGATGGTCCACCCTCACGTTTCAATGAGACTTTGACACGACTTTGACGATTGACGACTATTATTACCTACCACGTTGCTTATCCACACTCGCCACTGGCAAAAATTATTGGTACAAGCTAATAGATTGCCATTTGAAAAAAAAGACTAAGGCTTAGGCCGGGCACATACATACGGAATTTTCCGTACGGAATGTGGCGATTCAAGTATAAAATGAAGCTTCCAACGGTTGTTGTTGTTGTTGTGAACTTGAGTTTAACAGACGTTTTTACTTGAATTGTTGTACTACGTGCGGAATCCGGAATCCGCCCTAAGACACTACAGAAACTCTGTTTTCATAAACCTATAGAACCCTGTTTTTATAAAGTAGTGAAAACCTACACCTATTCACACACAACCGAAAGTGCCAACAAAAGAAAAAAAACACGATCAAGAACGACCTATCAATGCAGGTCGGAATCGATTTACATTTTCGCAAAATCTCTTGTGGAATCTAGCTCTCCCCACTCAGGTTCTCAGTGCTGAAGTAATTTTGCGCCTCTGTTTGTTTGGGCCCAGGGACTATGCCCAAGGGACTGGCGTTTTATCGAGTTACCCACATAACCGTATTGAAATTGAGTTTACAAGCTGGCCGGTAGGAGAAAATTGCTTGTGGGCTAGTGTATTGATTAAATAGCTGAAGGTGGTTTTGCGACGCGGTGATCCGTACAATGTGTGGTTATTCTTTAGGATTCGAGCGTCGGCTTAACTTTGATATCACTGCTTTATAAAAGAACTAGCTTTTCGCCTGCGGCTTCGCCCGCGTGGACTTCGGTTATATTGCGGTATAAAGGACAACTATTAGAAAACTTATCATTTCTACGGAAAAATCTAACTTTCCCTCGGGAATATCATTTTTTCCGGGATAAAAAGTATTATAAACTATTATTTAATCCGGACTTCTAACTTTACGTATGCAAAATTTCAAAGCAATCGGTTCAGTAGTTACGGCGTGAAAGCGGAACAAACAAACAAACTCACTTTCCGATTTATAATATTAGTAAGGAAGACACTGCGCGCTGTGTGTCCTTATGTATTCTTAGATATTTAAAACTACACAAGGGACTTTTAAGCGGTTTTTTATAGTAGATAGAGTCATTATTTTAGGAAGTATATCTAATACTGCATGTAAAATTACCCCGAATGAAAAAAATGTTTCATCTCCATACAAAATCATCTTCCGAGGCACAAAATTGTCTAATTGACATTGCATTTTACTTTTTAAATTACTTACCAACAAAATATTGACAATTGGTGAACCGTGGGCATTTGCCTCGAGTATGCCTCTGCCTATCTTGCTTTGGGAATAAAGACCTAAAGAAGAGAACCTATTAATTATTTCATTATTATATTGTCAGGTAACTTACCATCGGAAAAATAAACTCAAAAGAACATAAAACTACTATCAACACAGTTTCGAAAGCATTCCTTCTTCATCTACCCTCTGAAACCAAAACAACAGTCGAACCCAACCAATGCTCCCTTGCCACTTAATTAGATAAATAGGGAATTAGCTTCACTTTAAATATATCATTAATCGTATACCGTGTTAGGTATTTCTACCTGAAGCAGAAGACGCAGGGACAAATTGTCTTGGCGATGTTAACGAATGATCTTATAAAGGTAACAAATTTATAGGGTTGTACTAACTAATTGGAGCATTTGGCCTTTGTGAATGTCGACACTCACGTTGCTGTATGTTTACTTTTTAAGCTCACACCACACAGATGCGGAACGATTCAGAATGCAGGCCGGGGTCGAAAGTACGTGAAGCGAAGATAGTTCATAGAAACTCAAACATCTGGTACACTTTTGTTTGTATTTTTTATCTTATTTTTACTGTTTTATAACTTTTTTTCTTGTTGTCATTTGTCTATTTATTGTATTTTTTTTGTGTTTAGTGTGTTAATTCCTAAGTTAGTGAATAAATATATATACATACATACATACATCATTACAAAATATTCCCGGCTCCGGAACGCTCTCGGACTGGACGGTGTGCCGTATGGGTATGTCTTCCCGTATTATTTAATACGGACTAATCGCGTTGCGATGCGAATCGTGTCGCATCGCAAGTTCGTGAATATATGCGATTTTGTTTGGGAACCCTTAGCCTGACTTCCTCGCAGCATTGGATGAATGTTAAGCTGGTGTTAACAGGGCGAGAATGTGGCCAAACTTTCGCCTATTTGCAACAAAAAATATACTGATTATGTCTCGAGATTTTTTCGAATTAAAGTAAAAATACAGTGTTAACAACTATAAGGGTGTAATTATTAGGGTGCTATTATCAAAAGATTTACCTGTCCCTATTTAAGGGTCAGAAGAAAGATTATATAATCTGTATTAATGATTGTACTAAATGGAACATTGGTAAGTCTTAAATAATTGGGTACTGTGATCTAAGGGTAACAGTGTACTTAGTAATTACTATTGGAAAAAAGTTCAAGTAAAAATGGTTAATCTCATTTAACTTCTCACTGATTGTACCCCAGTAAATCATGATTAACGATCTTACTATTTGTACAAGTGTTCTAGTTTTTATTCTTCAATATAAAATGTGTATTGAAGGGTTGATGAAATTATTGTCGCAATAATAATTTATAAATCGTACTTTTAGAAAAATAATAAGCATAAGAAAACGTTCGTTCCATATGTGTCAAATTTATAGTTTTTGATAATGTCCACCATTGACACCTCGCGGTGGTGTGCTGGAATTAGTATAAGGCAGACATTAGATGCTCATGCAAGCGTCATTCAATTCCATCAGTCATGATTTATGGAATGACTACTAATACTAATTCAAACATCATTCACTACATTAGACGATAGGAAATCCGTCAATCACAATCATGACTGTGGTAAAACTGAGATCAAAACGTATCGTCTAATGTCTGCCTAACGCAACGATCTCTATGCATGCCAGCCCCCTAGCAAAGCGCGTCAAGAAACACGACATAGAGCAAATACGCGCTGTGATTGGCTGTTATGTCACACATCGTGAGACTCACCTTGTTTCAACCAATCGCAGTGCTTGGTATATCTTTCATGTCTTTCTTGGAGCGTTTTGCTAGGGGGGCAGATTAAGAGTCCCGGCAAAACAATGTTTGCCAGGTCAGCTAGTACATAGCATAAAACAAAGACGCCTCTCGCGGTCTGTCCCTATGCATGCTTAGATCTTTAACTACGCAATAGATTTTCACGCGGTTTTACTTTAATAGATAGAGATTTTAGAGGAAGCTTTATATTAATAATAAATAAATGCATATGGGAAACACTGTTAATAATGTATATTGGCCGAACAACGTTTGCCGAGTTAGCTAGTGTATAATAAGAGCTCGATAGTTGTTAAGAAAAGTGGAACTATTTTATTACATTGAAGAGCTATATATCGATGGTCCCTATTAAGAAAGTGGATCTACAAAACGGAACATGTTCAGGAGAGAAGATCTAAGTTAGTTTTGGATATTAAAACTAAACTACTTGTGGTACATACTTCAAATTTACAATAGCTTATAATCTTTGGTATGTTTACGTGATGTAGACGTATACTACTCTACTCTACTCAATACTACTACTACTACTAAGTTTATAGATCTTAATATCGCCAATCTAAAGGTGTAGAAAAGTACATATTCCTAAAATTGCACTACCGACATTTTTAATTGGAACCATCGATATATATATATAGACATATATACTTAGGTCTGTGGTCTAACGTCACTAAAATGGATGTATGAATTAAATAAACAAATTATACTATTCAAAATGCTCTAACGTCAACGACGGATGAAATCTCCTGAAAGGCAAAGTTAATAAAGCCGTAAAGGAACGAAAAGTCGAGTGGAGACCGCGTCTCGGCAAACGGAGTGTAGGACGCCCTCAGGCAAGGTGGACTGATGATATGCGCAAGATGGCTGGCAGAAGCTGGATGCGAGAAGCCGAAAACAGATCACAGCGGCGTGCAATTGGAGAGGTCTATGTCTACCAGTGGACAAATATGGACTGATGATAATGATGAATGGAACGATCGACATGGTGCGCCTTGGGGTCGGCATATTTCTAGAAGTGGGTGTCTCACATAACTTGCAATAGCGGTACTGGAGGATTTTAATATTATGTTATCGGCATTCCATTGCAAAAAAATGTCTTTCAATTTCTTTAATATGAACATATTTTGATTACAAAAACGTCTCTGTTTGACTTCTAATACAGAGAATCTTAATCTTGCTGTAACACAGTCCTCGGATTAGCGCGGGAGGTAAAGAAACTTCTTTGTCGGTATACCTTCAATGTAAGTTGCATTTGGTTATTTAATGAAAATAAAAACTTTAAAAAAAGAACTTAAATATTACAACAAAATTATGTTGTTCGCAAGCCTTTTTAACCTTGGAAATTTACAAATTACTTTTTCATTGTTCAAACTAACTAGTTGCCACAGCCATTAAAGCGTCCAGGTCTCTCAATTATGCATACTTCCATTAGAAAATATAATCGCTTTTATCATGAACGGCAACCCAGGAGGCCTTTATCTCGGTTTCGTACGAAAAAAGACAACTTCACTTGTACACAATAGCACTATTTGATACATCTTCACTTGTTACTTATTCGTTACCCAGCTCAGGCAAAACTGGACGTGTTTAAGTATAATATTGTAGGTGTTATAAAGCGGTGTTTCGTTTAAAATGAACGTAGCATCATAAAGAGAGTCCCTGAAGAGATGTACCCCAACTTATTATATGTATAATGACGACAGTTTACTAGTCCCGCATATGGCGTACAACACGACAATTGTAATTTTTGGTACAGTGCACCCCTAATTTTTTGGACCCCTTGTATAGTGGCCGTCGGGGGACTTCTGCAATATTGTTATTTGAAAAGTAAATATAACTTTTCGGTGAAAATCTCAGAAATTATTAAGATTTACTACGTTTTTTTATAAAAAACATTTCATGGTAAATTAGACCCCTGAGTCCCAATTCGTAGCTAGATTTGGTAGCTGGCTACGACACGGGAAATAATACACCCATTTTATAGTAGAATTCCCAGTACGAAATGGGACTAAGGCAATAGATTTATTTCCGCGCGTCAAAAATTATAGCGCCTAACGATTTTATTCGCCTAACTTCAGTATTCATTTCTATTAAAAAATACCACCAAGTTTTAGAACAATTATCACTCCAAAATTTTCACTAAAAAAAGTTTTCCTCATTAAATGTCTACCCCCTTCGGGATGAATTTTGAACAATCGTTTCTTATCTCACGTAGACATCGTAAAAATTACCCTTGTGCAAAATTTCAGCTTTCAAGAGTTTGAGCTTGGCGTTGATGAGTCAGTGATGAATGAATCAGTCAGTTCTTTGAGTTTTAACTACAATGTATGTGTAAATTCACATCCTTAAAAGTGAGATGAACAACCTTCCACTAAATCATATTTTATAAAAAATCTATCCACTCAATGCTGAATGAGTACAGCCAAAAATATCACAGACTGCTTTCATACATACCTAAATACTAGTAGTCAAATGAAACATTAGAGAAATCCTCACCTAAAATAATACTTATACAATTTTCGTCATTATCATCATCAGCCAAATGACGTCCACTACTGGAGGAGGGTCTTCCCCAGTGATTTTCATGATCATTTAGGGGGAAATGCCAATAATCGCCACGATTAGCAGGCTGGTTGGCGTTCGCAGTGGTGTTGTGGTTTAACTCACAGAGAGCGCTGCTATGCTGCCCATTTTCTCGATCGCCTCTTACGACCCTCACGACGGGAAAGTTAGGCTCGGGTGGCGATACATGTAAGCGTGTGGTATGGTAACAGTCTATTGACGGCAGTTACAATAACACTTCTGGCATAGAATTATTGTTTTCGCGATAAGATACGCGTAATTATGTGTTAACGCGGTCGCAATGACATTTGTTTTGCCACTTTAATATAATAGCTTTGGATATTTCAAATATATTGTGTTTAATGAGCACTTACAGTGTGATCTATTTAGATTGAGATGAATGGAAACTGATATCTTATGTTAAGGAGTATTATTGTAACACAGTTTTTGTCCACTGCTGGACGAGGGCCACCCCAAATGATTTCCGTGATAATTGTCAGACTCTTACCGACTAAGTCCCCACGATGACCTCCGTGTCGCAAGCAGGGCGGGTCGCGGGAGTACCCGAAGGAATTTCATCAGGACCGATCGCTTGAGCGGGTCTCTACACCGGCTCGGGGCAGACGGTGGTGTGTCTGCCCCAGCGACCTCCTTCACCGGCGGCAGTTATAAGGCCATAGGGTAACCGCCACCCCTCTCGGGGCCGTCCAAGCAGGTGTCGGGAAAACAATCCCCCTTAATACAACTAGCGCCAACTTTTATAATTTTATTTGGAACTTCAAACAAGGGCTTTTAAATTCTTCCGTAAAAGTAATTTATTTATCTACTGGCTGACCTGGCAGACGTTCTAATGCTAATATTTATTAATAATGTTTGTTACGTCTAAACCTTCCTCAAGAATCACTCTATTAAACAAAACCACTTCATTATCCGTTGCGTACTTGGTTTTAAAGATGCGGCCGAAGTATCCTTGTGATCCGGAGGTTCTGTCCACCCCCTTTTGGGGATCACGTACGTGAATGTGTGTATGTATGTATCAGTGGCGTGCATTGGCTTTTACGATAAGGTAGGCAGTAAGCCCCAAGGATTGAAAACTATGTATAGGTAACTTGTCTTTACGAAATATAGGTAAGTTGTCTTTACGAAATATATAACCTATCTACTCACTCACAAAACACAGGACCTTCGTTAGCCTCGTGAGTACAACAAACAAAGATCTAGCAATAACTCTATTATTAGGCCGTGTAGCCAAAATACTAAGGTAGGCAGTGTCTTTTTGCCTATATGGTGTGCACGCCACTGGTATGTATGTACCACCTTGTATATAAAGATTTACGCCTGTGATAAATATCTGTTTATTTTATTACATAACTAGGTGCTCTATTTAAACACAAGTCCGGCCAAAGCCCGGCTCTCGCCCGGCTAAATGACACCATCATTAACGACGTCATAACCGGCTTAACTGGCGGCCAGCCGGGTAACACCGGTCTGTAGCGTCAGCAAAATAATGAGGCAAACTTTTTTAAACGAATCAATAATGATACCTTTTGTTGGAGACATACAGTGCAAGTTGAATTGTACCTACTAACCCTATAGACCATGGTCTGAAATAAAAATCTCTGAATTTGAATTTGAGTGCAAGATATTATATTAATTACTAGCTGACCCTGAAAAAAATGTTTTATAAATTAAAAACTGATATTACTGAAATAAGTAATATATCGAATTTCATTTAAATCGGTTCAGTAGTTTTGGAATGAAAGCGAGGCAGAACAGGCAGACAGAGTTAGGTTATAGCTAATATATAGTTCACTATGATAATCACGTAAAACATTTATTTGTTAAGTAAAGTAGGTAATGTGTAAAACTGCGTCTTTGATTCAGTTGGTCGGATACTTGACTTGTATGTAACCGAGAGGTCGCGGGTTCGAGTCGGCTACTGGACGTGTACCAATGGGACTCTCTTCTCTCAGAGCCCATCTACGCAACGAAACGCTCGTACAGTGAAGGACAACATCGTGATGAAACCCACACCACCACAAGGTGTGTGAACCCTATAACGGTGATGGGCTCACCCCCTGTCACGTTGGGTTAAAATACGCTTGGTGAACCGTGGGCACTTGCTGAGCAAGTGCCTCTGCCTACCTCGCTTAGCGATTAAAAGGCGTGAAATGTATGTGGAAAACTCTTCAAACTATTATTAATATTATATTAAAAACTATCTGACGCGGCAAACGATGTTTTGCCATTGCACATTACTAACATTGTTTCTCTACTGCATTTAAACCTTACTTAAGAATCATTATTGAATCTATTAAAGAAATCTTCACATCAAAATCCGTTGTGTAATTAAGATACATTGGGGCAGACAACGTGAAGCAACTTTATTTTAAACTGTAAATGGACAATCCTTCAGGGCCATAATCCACCGAGACTTTATTTAGACATAGACATTCATTTATTTTTGCCAAAAAGCACACAAATGGATTACACATACAGTACATGTTAAATGCAGCATTCCTATTTATCGTTCCTGTGTCTGTCAGCAAAAAAGAGACGCCGACTCAGCATATTGCCACGGTTGCCCGTGACGCTGGTATTCTGCCAGCACTCATGAGTGAGGAGAGATTAATAAATATATAAATAAACTAAATATTGCAACACAATTTACATATTATTATAAAGAAAACCATAGTGTGTCGATAAAGACTTATTGTGTTCAAGCAGGGGGTTTACCAAAAAGCAAGCTCATGCCAAAGAATTTAAAATCTTTATCAATCCCTATTTTGTCACCTGGACTTTTTCAACTGACCGTACATAACAGGCAGCCACCCCACCCCGCCCCCTCAAACAAAGCAAGCCAATTATTATTAAATATTCCCGGATACCCGGATAGCCAATTGGCTGCTCCCGGCCCGATTAATAAACGATGTGCCACTAATTATGGCCATTAATCTGTTTATGTATGCCACGGCGCGTTATTGCCTTGTTCTGTGTGATATAGACATATATACGTACAGTCGGCCAAGAATCTGCTCTACCACGCTAAGGTTGAAACTCATATGAATGTCATTAAACATTAAGGTTCATTGTTCACTTGTCACAATATACCAACTCTACCTTATTGATGTTTTAGTGACACAGGAAGTGTCATCGAAACTGATAGACCATTTTCTTGGCCGACCGTACCTACGTAAGTACCTACCTATTTTGTCGTTTAAATTAGACATAATGTACCTACATGGTTACTGCTAACTTGGAATCTCTTGGGATCAAATCGCTTTTAAAATATGGAACAATTATTCTTTAAAGAAACGCGAACAGAAACTATTTAAAAGTTTAAATATACAGTACACATCAAAAGTGTTCTAGGGAACAAGTGCATTTTAGAAGATTGCAAATCAAGAATATATTTTACAAAAACTGACTTCATTCATAAGTTATTCAAAATGTGGTGATAAGTCATTGATACAGGCATGGGGAATTAGGTAGGAGACCAATCCAGAAGATTAGATTTGATTTAAATAAATTGGATTTTTTAGAGCTAAAATTTTTCTTGATCCTTAGACACTTTTGATGTGTGTAAAAACACACTTCACGCCTTTTAATCCCAAAGCGGGGTAGGCAGAGGCACTTGCAAAGCAAATGCCCGCGGTTCACCAAGCGTATTTAACCCAACGTGACAGGGGGTGAGCCCATCGCCGTTTTTTGATGTGTGTATATAAATATAAAGCTCATCTTCGTTATTTGCCCGACGTTTTGACACAGTTACATTAGCTGTCATCACGAGCTAATGAAGGTAATCTGAATGCTAATCTTTGGTTAATTTTCGCGCCGTAATACCCGGTTTAAACTTTTAATATAGTTAAAAATAACTTCTTTCCTAAAAGAACTTAGACCAAAACATTTTAAACAATACTAGCAAACACTGCGAACTCCGTTTCGCCACCAGATGGCTTCGTTTCGTTTTCCCGCTTTTCTGTTGAAATTTTCTGTGCTATAAACCTTACGGAGCCTGAGACCTTTCCAACGAATGCAAAACCGTGGAAATCGGTTCGTGCGTTCTGGAGTTATAGCGTCAGGGAGGAAAACCCGACTTATTTTTATATAGTAGATGAAGATTTTAACGAGGTGAACTGTCATGTTAATTCGAGGTGAATAGAAGAATTCGGCTGGATTGGCCAGCGTTTGGGAAGCAACCTTAAGTCTTAGCTTCACCGATCTCCCAGTCCCTGAAGACAAAAGTCTTCAATCAGTGTGTCCAACCTGTGATGATACACGTAGCTGTGTGAGTATATTCGTAAACCAATCGGTGTCATCACTTCCACTTTATTATCCTAAGCTCTGTGAGCCTATTGGCCGTATGGTGACGGCGAATAGAATGCATGTGTCACCGCCCCAGCTCAATGTTTCCCGTCGTGTAAGTCGTAAGAGGACGGGCAGCAGCGCTCTCTGTGAGTTAAACCACAACATCGCTGCGACACATGGACAAGTATGGGCTGATGATGATGATGATCGCTGCGATCGCCAACTCGCCTGTCAAGCGTGGCGATTCCAGTAATCGCCACAAATTAACGTGGGAAGGGGACATCATTGGGAAGGGCCCTCGTCCAGCATTGGACGTCATGTGGCGTCAGCCAATTCCCTTCGTCGTCAAGCTCAATTACCTTTTTTAAGTTAAAAACCTATCCTAACTATACCAGTGCGTAGTAGTGGCGAAGCTAGGAGGAAAACCGGTAGTGAAAAATAGGCACTTAACCAATGCTAATTTAGATTTTATATTTGTCTTACTTATTTGAGCTATATATAGTCCCTACGCTACTTAATTTCCTTGAAAATATTTGTTAATGCGCCTGGCATAGGTTTGTCTTGTACTACCGGCTTACACCCTAGCTTCGCCACTAGTGCGTAGTGTTCACAGTAAATGGCAGGAAAACCGTAGCATCACACACCGGATAGTTAATTAACCAGTGATTAACAGCGTGAAAGTCATTCCGCTAATTGTAAACATTGTAATGGGCGTGGATTGTGCAAAATTTAAGCCCATTTGTAGCGCTCAGAGCCGTCGGTGGCGGCGCGGCCAGCCGCCTCCGGGTGCATTAATAGCTGCATCATTTTACGCCGAAATAATCCTTTAATTTTGAACTTTATGTAGTGTTAATTATATATTAAACGCTAGGGTGAAATTTGCTGGGCATTCTGGAAAAATTGCTTTATTTTATTTTACTAGCTGACCCAATGCTATAGATTGTTAACATGCACATGCATGTATCACAGTGGCGTGCACACCATATAGGCAAAAAGACACTGCCTACCTTAGTATTTTGACTACCCGACCTAATAATACAGTTATTACTAGATCTTTTTTTGTTGTACTATCGACATAGGCTAACGAAGATCCTATGTTTTGTGGGTGAGTACTAAGGTACCTAAATTTCGTAAAGACAAGTTACCTATACAAATGTGTCAATCCATGAGGATTGCTGCCTACCTTGTCGTAAAAGCCAGTGCACGCCACTGATGTATCATACATATAAACCTTCCAGAAGAATCACTCTGTATATTAAAGTTAAAAGCATAACATATGACAGATAACGGGAGATGACTTTGTTTTATAATATGTAGTCATTGTATACACATCAAAAGTATCTAGGGATCGTGAACATTTTTAGCTCTAAAAAAATCTAATTTATTTAAATCAAATCTAATCTTCTGGATTGGTCTCCTACTTAATTCCCCATAGCTGTATCAATGACTTATCACCACATTTTGAAGAAATTATGAATGAATTCAGTTTTTGTAAAATATATTCTTCATTGCAATTTTCTAAAATGTTCTTGATCCCTAGACACTTTTTATGTGTGTATTTTTCGCAGGGTTTTTTTATTTTGTCTAAATTTTGTTAAATAAACAAACAACTTTTTGACACTTAACTCCACAGCTGTTTGTGCGTAGTTAGTTAAACTAAACAGTACAAAGTGTCCACTAGTAAACAAATAAAAAAGAAGTAGGAGATAAAATAAAATGAAAAATTCGCTAATTCCCAACAATCTTGTCACAAAAAAATCTTGAACCATATAAATAAGGGTTGGTGTCTTTTTTTAGAAAAAAAAATAAAAATAAAATGGCCGTTCATTTTTTTTATAATAAGGGTTACACAAAATAGGTCACAATGCTACAAAGTGGCCCCCCTAATAGGATCAAGCATGAAAATGTTCAGTGAACTGGCAAACGTAATCTGTGACAGGTAGGTAAGTTTGCAGGTGTGCGTTTTTTATATTTATTCCTGGCTTAAAGTAATTGGTCCGGTGTTATTATGATGTTTTGATTCTTCCATAGCCATGTAGCCATTTCATTAGCCGTGTGGTGACGGCGAATAGAATACATGTGTCACCACCCCAGCCAAACTTTTCCCGTCATGGGGGTCTTAAGAGGCCACCGAGGGAGCTCTCCAGAGAACGGGCAGCAGCGCTCTCTGTGAGTTACACCACAACACCACTGCGATCGCCAACCCGCCTGCCAAGCGTGGCGATTTACTGGCATTTCACCCAAAATGGACGGATCTCATTGGGGGGCCCTCGTCCAGCATTGGACGTTATGTGGCTGATGATGATTCTTCCAAGCTGGTCTGGGATGTCAATAGAATTTATCAGCTGCCTTTCTTCCTGGCATGTCTTAGGAGCCGACTCTGGGATCTGGACATTTAGGTTTATTCAGGCTATGAGCTAGCAACTTGTAACTAAACGCCCATGTCGACATTCTTAACTCCTTATTGACGGGTCCATCATCATCATCATCCCATATTTGTCCACTGTTGGACATAAGCCTCTCCAATTGCACGCCACTGTGATCTGTTTTCGGATTCACGCATCCAGATTCTGGCAGCCATCTACATACTCTTACATTTTTTTTTATTTCTATGAACAAGCGTTTGATCACCATCCTGCCTAATGTTAAGCAGCGATGTGATCTACGATGGAGCCCACTTGTTCAGTAGGTACCTATTCACCCCAGTGACTTGAAGACCTTCAGACTGTACTGCGCAGGAAACACAGACTCCGGCAAGTCGTTCCACATCTTGGCGGTTCGCACTATGAAAGTGGACGCAAACCGTTTGGTTCGCGTAAATGGCAAATCCACGTGGTATGGATGACGTTTTGCCGTTCTCCTGGTTGTCCTATTGTAAAAACGCGATGGGGGTATTAGGTTACATCTTACAAAGTCTGTAGTATGTAGATTCTCTAAGGTGGCCACTGCAAATTGGTGCGAATGGCAGCTTCCGTAGTAGAAGTTGGGAGTCTCCTACTCTTTTTTCTTCTAATTGTGTGCCCTATTCATCTACACTATTGCGCCATAATTTCTTTGCCGGTGCGTGGGAGATTACTTGCACAGGTCTT
>SJJU01005339.1:0-15418 GCA_012932125.1 Conopomorpha cramerella
AATATTTGTTTGATCGTGTAAATAAATGGGTGTAACAATAGCCTGTAATAATGTTGCAATGGAATAGAACATTTTAGGTAAGAAAAAAACATGAAACTAGTTTTGAACCAAGTAAGTTTGATAAATAAAACGTTTTGAATAAATCGTTCTTAATTATATGGCCACCACTGTACATTAAAAATAGTATTTCTCTGCTATTATCAGCAAGTATTATACATATTATGAACCTTCCTCAAGAATCGCTCTATCTACTACCTGTAAATAAAACCGCAGCAATCGTCGCGTAGTTTTAAAGATCTAAGCACACATACTACTGGAAGCGACTTTGTTTTATACTGTGTCATCATCATCATCATCAGTCCAACTATGTCAGTATAATGTGTATAATGTTTTTTTGTTTTTTTTCTCTCTTTTTGTTGTTTTTTTGGATGTTCTTTTTTTTCTCTTCTCTGTGTTACGTGTGTTGGTGGCACCACCGCCGTAATTATGAAAATAAAATTCCTTTTCTTTCTTTCCATAATTGTCCACTGCTGGACATAGGCCTCTCCAATTGCACGCCACTATGATCTGTTTTCGGCTTATACTGTGTATTATTAATTAATTAGCAGGACCGCGTGGTGTTACTTACATTTTACTCGGGATAAACTACTAGCTTGTCTTCTGTTTTTGGATCCCGATAAAACAGTACGGTATGGAAATAAGAGGAGAATATTTAATTTGCCAACAGATGCCAAGTTCTGGGTGGGTCGCGGAGAGAAGCCGAGCCCTCAAGGCGTCAAGATCCCCGACGAGAACGGGAAGGAGGCTCCGCTGCGACGCTACGACAGGAAGACCATAGTGCTCACTTTACCTGGGGTGAGTACATCCTTCAATGTCTACTAGCTGACATGGAAAACGGTTGTTTTACAAATGTACATAATTAACAGTGTTTCTCTGCAATTCATAACATAAACCTTTTCCTAAAACATTGTGAACGAAAACCACATCAATCCGATGCGTACTTCTAAATATCTAAACATACTAGGGATTGACAGCGGAAAACGACTTTGTTTCATACTGTAATATATATTGATTGATTAATAATAGCCACACTAGTCAAGTGTGGAGAGGGTCGATTAATGAAAGAGATTCATATGGATGATGTGCGGGGCCGGATGAGCAGTTCGTCCCACAAGGACATACATCGACCGGATTGGTGATGTCCTGGTGGAATGTGGCGTGACAAGTATTCGAAACCGGAGGTCATGTATGAATGTGTATGCATATACGTATAGATGAAGGGAAAGGGCATGCCAGGGCCGTGGCAAATGGAGGTCTGACTCTCTCTCTCGTCTGTCGGTCTCTGACTACCCCTTTGGGAGACAGGCATGAAATGTATGTATGTAGTCAAATCAAGTAGAAAAGGCGGAGACTTAACACAGCTGATAAACTGGCGTGAAATTGAGATTAACTGTGACTTGAAGACCTTCAGACTTTACTGCGCAGGAAACACAGATTCCGGCAAGTTATTCCACATCCTGACGGTTCGCACTATGAAACTAGACGCAAACCGTTTGTAAAAGTTTCTATGTATATGTGTTTTTTTGTTTTTGATTTAGGGTTCCTTGAGAAAAGTTCTTTGGTATCACGGGCAGAGTGATTTTCTCGTGTTTTGTCAACGTTTTTTATTTGAAATGAAAAAGTATTTATTAGAGAACAATGTTACAATAATGTAAGGACACTGATACCGCTATAGGTTTCCCTGTGTTGCGGGATCAGCCTCTTCCGTCACTTATGAATACTCTTCAACTAAATAAGTTGAGAATTTACTTACAACAAAAAAGTTGATTATATGTATGTATGTGTATGTGTGTGTGTGTGTGTGTGTGTCTGTGTGTGTGCGCGCGCGCGCCCTGTGGTGAAGAAGTGTGTGTGTGTTGTGTGTTGTCTGTGTTTTGGGTGTTGTGTGTGTGTGCGCGCGCGCCTGCTGTGAGAGAGTGTGTGTGTGTGTGTGTCTGTGTGTGTGTGTATGTGTGTGTGTGTCTATGTGTAGGTGTATTTGACCTTGTAAACAACGTATTCCGCACTTGCCGCAGGAACTGACAGTGTTCGACATCGGGCACTTCGCGGTGTGGTGCGAGGCCTTCACGGTGAACTTCGGCCACGTGACCATACCTCGCCAGCAGATCTCCAACGTGCCGCCGTCGCTCAAGATGCTCGGTGTCTCCCCGCAGGTCAGTCCTACGTTCATATTACATAGACTAGCTGTACCGCGTGGTGTTAATTGCGTTTCTTTTTTCGATTCTCTGGGAATTCCTTGGAAAAATATAGCCTAGGTAACTCAGGGATAATGAAACATTCCAATGGTGAACGGATTATCGAAATTCGTTCAGTGGTTTTTGAGTTTATTCGTCACAAACATTCATACAAAATTATGCTTCCCTCTTTATTTATTAGTACAGAAGTATAGATTAAGGCGCGATATTATTCACGTTTTATTGCGCTCCTGTCTGTGGCAATTTTGGCATAAAATATAGCATATATTACGAACGGATAATGTAGGATACCAATGATGGAAGTATTATCGAAATCAACTCACTAGTTATTGTGTTTATTCGTAACAGACACAGAGACAAAAATACACATTACCTTTTTCTAGCAGACTAGCTTTCGCCTCCGACATCGCCTATTTTAAGACTATCATCATCAGCCTATATTTGTCCACTGCTGGACATAGGACTATATTTTATATTAACCACTTTAAAGCACAAAAATGTAACTTGGTTCACTAATTGCCTAATTAATAAAGTAGGTATTGTCTGCCAGTCAACTACCATCAATGCGAACGACACATGGATGTGTCATAGACGTGAAAATATGATAGTTATACACTGACGAAAGAAAAATAATGATAAAATTATACGTCATTGGGTTAAATTTCACTCAATATTATCCCGAATTTTTTTTTCATTCCCACGGGAACGGGATAGGAATAGCGGTTAATATCGCGGGGAAGAGTACTAACATAAACATGAGATAATGTTATATTTTATGTCCGCAACTGAACAGCAAAATCGCTAGATATTTTTAAAGTTTTCCGCTTGCGTGTTCAGACTGCACAGAGCATTGATTTAACCAGCTCGCTGGTTGGACGGAGGAAACTTTTTCTTAAGACTGCACGATACTAAACTTTTCAGTAATTAATGACAATACTATTTATTGCACACTGTATGTTAAACAATTAAACGTAAGAATTGAAAATGGTAAAATTACAAAGGGGGACCTCATTGACGGGGGACGATTACTTTTGTTTTAAAGTCATAAATGACGTTCATCAAGCTTTGTGTTATGCTACTGTATATCTGTATGTTATAGCACTTATAACGATGAAAAATAAATCATTTGATTTGATTGCTCAGAGAGATTTAGGTATATTGGTGACACATGTAATATATGCACCATCGCCACACGGCTTCATACTTACATATTCCCGTGAAGATAATATGTATGATTTTACTGCATTTCTTCGAATGACGATAGAGTTTTAAAAGCTCACTTCGGGATTTTACCTTAAGTTTTTTTTTTAAATTTTTTTCTCGCTATGAACAAGCGTTTGGCCACCATCCTACCTGATGTTAAGCAGCGATGTTAAGTTACTGGCATTAGTTTGTACTGGCATTAGTTTGTACGAACATGAAAGCAGCTACCAGCTCAGTTCTTACAAATTACACAAGGTGTACATACTAAAGCTTAGCTAACTGGTGTTCCTCGTTTAAGCGCTGCACACTTTGTGAAGCTCCTCAAACATGAAGGCATCGTTTAAAGTTAATGCTCGCGTCACACTGTAGAGCTGAGTATGCTCGGGTGGAGAAGGATAGAATGACAGAGGGTGGATGTAACACGGAGCCTGGCTAAGTGTTCTGAAAGATAATACCTGTATAATTACACAAGAGACAGGTGTGAAGGTATTGAGTTTGTCTCTAGTTTGTAGTGAAATCTATCTATATAAATAAAAATGAATCGCCGTTCGTTAGTCTGGCTAAAACTCGAGAACGGCTGGACCGATTTGGCTAATTTTGGTCTTGAATTATTCATGCAAGTCCAGGGAAGGTTTAAAAGTAGTATGTCATCCAATAAACGAGGTACAAAGGCTACTTCCTATGGCAAAACAAAAGTTTGCCGGGACAGCTAGTTAAATGTATAAATATTTTGCAACAACACACACATTGCTTTCATCCCATGTTAAGTAACTAAAGCATTTGTGTTATGGGATTCAGACAATGAAATATATTTACTTTAAATACACATTTGTTTCTCCGAAATTATAAATAAAACACCCAGACACATCCAACAAGTACTTAAAAGCTCATCACTCAAGTACATGTCAGCGGTGGGAATCGAACCCGCAAACCTTCAAAATAGAGGCAGACATGAAGTTACCTATCGACCTAACTTATGCAACATTATTTAATTATGTTAGTTGTCCACTTGCGCTTCTGTGCTTTATCCGCAAGTTACAATAATGGGGTATTTTCTTTGACATTTTTCTGAAATATTTTCGGGCAGAGAACTGTCATTACTCGATTTTATTTTAATTTGATTTTATTTTAATTTTTAGATTGATTTTCTTTTAATTTGATTTAATTTAATATTATTTTATTCTAATGTTCGTTTATTTTAATTTAATTTTAATTGTATATTCATCCTTTGTCATCATTGTATATGGACTCCCTTGGTCTGAAATAAATGATTTGATTTGATTTGATTACTGTCAAACTTAGTTTGGAAGTATGACAGTAATGACCGCCCGAAAATGCTGTCAGAAAAACGTCAAAGAAAATTCCCCATTAACATAATGTTAGAGAAGTGCAGTGTCATACACAATGCTTTTTTAATATGATTAATGAGAAAGTAAGCTTCGAGCTTTCTCCTTTTCTTCCTAAAGGGAAGCTTATTAACATAGACGTTTCATCCTTCTCCATTTTTTGTTTCGAAATTACGGAAATGAAGTTATTAAAAAAATGAAGATCATTTTTCATAAGTCAGTCGAGGTGATCTCGACGGCTTTCAGCGCAAGAATAATACATATATACCACGCCTGTATGCCAGTGGGGTAGGCAGAGGTCATGGACCGCCACCTTTCATGATTCAAACATTTTACGATAATGTAGCATTCTAATGTTGAATTAATTGTCGAACACTGTTCAGTAGTTTTACAGTTTATTTATTACAAACATACCTACATAAGTACAAATCTTTCCTCTGTATACTAACTGTCCCACGCGTTGTTACTCACGTTTAATTGCGTTCCCATGGGAATTTCGGTATAAAATATTGCGTATGATTCTCAGTGATAATCTATTTTTCTGACTGTAAAATATATTTTAAATCGACAAAGTAGCTTTTATATATTCGTAACTATTGTTATAATATTACTTAAGATTACACAAGTTTCAAAATAATGTAGAATTAAAAATATTAGCAAAATTCAGTCACTCAGTCGACGATAACAATCTCCAAGGTAAAAATGCAAAAACGAAGGAAAAAAACGATAAACGCTTGTTCATAGTGATAAAAAAAATACCCCTTCGAATAAAGTGGCAGTCAGCTGACTGAGCAACCTTACCGTTGTATGTTTTTTTTTATTTATTGTTATATAATTAATAGACACGGGTATTTGAAATAAACAATAAGCGTGAATTATACCCGTAAAATTTTGTTGATGAAACAAGGTAAAGCTTTCATAGTTGAAATCTTGTTTTCGAGATTCTTGTGATGAATTTGCAGCTTTTACTGAAGTAAAAACAGAATTAATTTAATTTGTCAAGAAATTAGACGTGAAATGTTTTCTGTGTTTATCTCTCGAGCCCTGGTGATTGTTTGGGTTAACCGTGAAGTTAAAATTGCAGCATAAGCTTATTTATTAAATACTAGCTGACCGTTTGTTTTTTTTCTACCTCTATATACATTATTAACAGTGTTTCTTTGCTATACATATAAACCTTCCTATAAAATCACTATCTATTAAAGAAAATTTCATCACAATCCGTTTCGCAGTTTTAAAGATCTAATAATACATAGGGACAGACAGCGGGAGGCGAATTTCTTTTGTACTACGTATTGATATGATGTAGGAAGACACAACCGATCATTGTGCCGCGTCTTAGGGAGACTTATGTCCGGCAGTGGAAGTCAATGGCCTGAAATGGCTGACCCGGCAAACGTTGTTTTGCCATCTTAATATATAAAAGGAAAAGCTGACTGACTGACTGACATATCAACGCACAGCCCAAACGGCCAAAGTTAGGCACATGAAATTTGGAACGGACGTAGCTTAGGTACCGCAGGGGTGTACTAAGAAAGGAATTCCAGAAATTCCGACCGGAACGGGAATTAACGGGAAAATACTTTTGTATGAAAAATCTAAACCGCTCATGTTAGACGCTTGAAATTTGGGATGCAGATATTAAACTTAATTACGCGAATGAAATCGCGGGGCGTCCACTAGTCACTCTATAGTTTTTCATTTTGACGAGCCAAACGTTTGTTTCCAAGACCACTGCTCAGGGTTCTTTTACACTCAGTGTAAAGACGCAGCAGCGCTCTCTGTGAGTTACACCACAACACCACTGCGATCGCCAACCCGCCTGCCAATCGTGACGAGTATTAGCATTACTCCCAAATGAATATAGAAATCATTGGGGGAGGCTCTCGTCCAGCTGTGGACGCTACGTGATGATGTAAAGACGTGACTCATACTCGTACAAACACACACATTTCTAAACCCACGTGACATAGCAGTATAACTGGCGGTATGAAATCAATCCATAGATCATGGAAGCAGCAGCGGCCGGACGCGAGCTCCATTTGTGTTGTATCTGCAATTCATGAGACTCGTAAATCCACGAGATAAGCGCTCTTTGATGGCCGCCGTGACTGTGGGAACACCCCGGCTCGGGGGAACGGCTTCTACGTACACATTTACTAGGGCACGTGTGACTTAGCTATTTTATAATCGCTATTCATGTCTTGAGATAGTGTACATTTTGTTTTACTAGTCTACCTGATTTCGCTGCAGTGTAAAGGCATCTATTTCCTTTCTTCACTCTTCGCGATTCTGCGCTGATGTCTTTGTTCTGGCGGATGATGTCGCACCACCTCTTTCGAGCGCGGCTCATTTATCTAAACATCAAACACACAGAAGTCCGGCAAGTCGTTCCACATCCTGGCGGTTCGCAGTATGAAAGTGGACGCAAACCGTTTGGTTCGCGTAAATGGCAAATCCACCTGGTATGGATGTTGTTTACATCGCTTATAGATTTTCAGTTACCCCTTCAACAACTAGTGTTAAATAGAAAGTTTTAGAAAGAAAATAAATCATTTTTTAAAGAAACGCGCCGCGCGAATTAACTAAAGACAAGCATTCAGCTTACCTTCGTTATTTGCCCGACGATGTTTGGACACAGACATGTGACTTGGTCGCGAGCTGACTAAGGTAAGCTGAATGCTTGTCTTTGGTTAATTTCTTGCCGTAACACCCGGTTTAAACTATTAAGACAAATAAACATTTCTGAAACGATATACGACTATCATTTACCATCGTGGTAATCATTTGCATCTGCCTACCCCTCTGGCAGACCGATGCGATGTTACATAGCATTACGTACGTATGTAAAGTTGTATTAACACGAGAATGTAATCATTAATCCTTGTGATCTGAATTTAATTAAATCCAGGTTCCAAGCAGACAATTTTCAATGGAAAATTAACAATAATGTCAATGTAACGAACGAGAGGCTGCGCGATATCAAAAGCAATTTCATGTTTCACGTCACCAACATGTTGTACTGAAACAGTGTTTGTTGGAAATATTTTAATTATTTGTATTGGTGGGGTTAATTACAGCGCCTCCCGTTGTCTGTCCCTATGTATGCTTAGATCTTTAAAACTAAGCAACGGAATTTTATGCGGTTTTCATTAATATATTAAGTGGTTTTAGAGGAAGGTTTATAAGTATTTCGCATACTTAAAATATCAGGGTAACGTGGACGGGCCCGTTGGTGTAGTGGTCAGCATGTCTGCCTCTGCTCCGCAGGGTCGTGGGTTCGATTCCCACCGCTTAGGTGCTGCTTAGGTGATGAGTTGGATGTGTCTGAGTGTTTTATTTATATACGTACGTATATATTTAAATGAAAAAAAAAGTATATAAGTAAATATATCTCGTTGTCTGATTTCCATAATACAAGTGCTTTAGCTACTTAACATGGGATGAAGGCAATGTGTGTGTTGTTGTAAAATATTTATATTTATATTTATTTATAACAGTTAAAAATGTATTGGTAAAGCAACAGTATAACGTGTAAAATAGTCGTACTAGTTACACTATTTATAAATCGACATCGGCTGAACTGGGTCCCCAGTTTGCTACATTCAGTTGTATGGCTCTAGCATTGTAGCTGCAAACGATGTGCATTGCTGAATTCGTTACATTCATTTCACTGTCGTCCGTAGTGGAACAGCAATGGACATCGTTTGCCGCTACGATGCCGGAGCGATGCAACTACCAGAGTGTAGCAGACTTGACCACCTGATTAGACTAAACATTGGTGGGGAAGAAGCTTTAGACCGGGAGCCCTTATTATCCGGATATGTCCTTATGTCCTGTGGGACAATTTGCGATATAGAGGGTGTTATACTTTGTACGAAATACTGAAGTACCTAATAAATAGTTTTGGCAAATATCCTTTTAAGCGGAAATTTATCGTTTCCGCAGACCCTACAGAGCGTATTTCGGCTGGGGTCAATGTACCGAAATGACATTTCAGTTGGTAAATAAAAACTATTGATTAAATCTGTTGCTTTAAATTAAAATTTGAAATATCCACTTTGGGTATTATATGGCGTGGAAATTTAAAATCAGCAGTTTTCGCGTGAAGGAGTAACAGACATTCACCCAAACTTCGCCTTTATAATGTTAGTAGGACTGCTATGATCTTCTTTCTAACTATGATGTTCTTTTTAAAGAACCTACCGGAATGTTTTTCTTCAATTATTACAGTTTATGAAAAACGCTGATACGGATGGCCCACCTCGTTTACATAAACGGGTAATTGAACTATTCCAATGCAATTCAGCCCGCTGTCTCTGCAGCAGTGTAACATCCCTATCCTAGTTGGCTGGATGCCAAGATGGCCGGATCCAGGTCGGCGCACACTGCCGCTCTGCACGCTTAGTATGCAAGCATAGCAAGCAGACTTGTCTCGATGTGCCTATCTCTTTCTATTGCCCGTGTCAGAGTAGCAATACTTATACAGAGTGTAACTGTGGATTCGTCAATATGAACAACTATTTTTTCATTTCCTCACATTGTTGCCGTAGTAAAATTTGTTCATATTGACGAGCCCAACAACTTTTCTAAGACCATTGCTCGGGGTCCTTTTACACGAAGTAGAGTTGTTCGAGTTGCAGCGATGAGCCCATTCCTTATCATCGACCCTCCTTCATCCCATGCCCTGCCTGCCTGAAGGGCATACGGGCGAAACTTTGTCATTGAGTCATCGTCATTGATTTTGACGGGGAGAAGGCCAAACGTTTTCTTGAGCGAGAATCTGTGAAGCGGATCGCTCTATCGCGGCGCGAGACGACTCCTCGATCACGATCGTCACATCGTCGGCGTACGCCAGCAGGCTAACTCCATCAGGTCCGGACAATGTCCCATCCCTTGTCAGTCGAGACAAATACGCTTGGTGCACCGTGGGCATTTGCTTAACAAGAGTTTCTGCCTACTCCTCTTTGTGAGAAAAACGTGTATCGCGAGTCAACACCAGCTAATATCGGACACTAGTGTACCTTGTCCAGTCACGCAGAGATAACACCGTGCTGTGCGTGAGTGTTATGACACGTGCAGCGTGTCTCCGATCCGAAATGACATGGGCAGACATCGGTCGCCAGACAGGGTGCGATGTCAATCACACGTCGCAACCGTCACTGCACGAGCCCCTAGAGTTCTAGAGTACGTTGAATCGAGGAATCGCATCGTCGGAAACATGCTGAATGAGAAACGCGCACAGAGGTTACTACTCCTCTCTCGGGGCGCCGGCAGAATATCAGCGTTATTTGCAGCTACTGCAAGTGACACTTTGCTGAGCCGGTGCCCCATTTCGACCATGAGGCACAGCACTGAAGTATGACAATGCAGGCTGGTTAAAAAAAATAAAATTGCATTAAGTTTTGTTTTTAATGCTAATGTGCCTGTATTTTTTTACTTCTGTTTTTAGTTCTTAATTATGTGTCTTGTGTGTCGAAATAAATATTTAATTAATTCAACTCAATATTGTTATGATGAATGAGCTCTTAACCGTAAGCGTGGGAATGTGTCTGGTGGGCACGAGATAGAATTGTTTGTGTTACTGTACTTACTGTGCTTTGACATACGCTTTAGGAAGAGATGGCGCTCCGGGTCAAGTGTACGCGTCTATGCTAAACGTGCTGAGGCCGCGCGCAAGAAGCGACTGCCTCTGACAAAGTTACGGCCATCCGAGACACGCCGAGGAATCCATTAGCCGATTCTATTGTCCGCTCCAAATTACGGCCATCGGAAAAAAATAATTCATTGTATGAAATAAATCTCTGAATGGGGCATTTTCCAATATTTAAAATAGTTTATCTTCCAGAAGATGTTACATTGTTACTTTAAAAACGTAGAAATAACACTTAGAAAGAGCAAAAAAAAAGCGCCATTGACTTGGCCATCGCACAAAATAATTTGATTTACACGTGTTTTCATGCGATGGCCTAGTCAATATTAAAAAAAAAATACACTTTACGCCTTTTAATCCCAAAGCGGGGTAGACAGAGGCACTTGCTTAATAAACAAATGCCCACGATTCACCAAGCGTATTTAACCCAACGTGACAGGGGGTGAGCCCATCGCCTAGTCTAACCTAGTCAGTATATTTATATAAAACATTAAAGATTTTTAATATTGATATGCGTCACTATAAGATGCAGTTAATTATTACGTAACAACTTAATGCTACGAGTACGGAGATTCCAGACACAATTGATTTTAAATTGTTATGGACCACGGTCGTGGTCATAGGGACTGGACGTATTAAAACAGAAAGTCGCTTAAGTAGAGACTGAATAAATTAACAACCGATTTGGTTTTACATGGATCTCACAACTTTTTACCGTAGAACAACTGAGTTGCGAGACTTGGTTTTTTTTGACAAGTATTGGTTTTTATGGGATAGATATTGCGGAATCAGTTCATTCCACAAGGTTATTTTGTCCTAGAGACTCTTAAATGAGTAAATCGAGCGAGTTATTTGATGAAGCGATTCGCTGGATGCTGCGCGGTAAACGTAAAGAAACATAAAACTCTGTCATTGGTCAGTCAGGACCATCGTCACCTCCTAGGTCACTTCTAGCCTAATAATTCGGACTTAAATAAACAAACTATTGTGAGGGGATAACAGCGCCCTTTACCCCCGTGTATTAGACGAAATACATCAGACAGTAGTTGTAATTTGAATGGCATAATGCCACACATGTAACAATTGACCAGTAGCGATTCTAGGATAGAATTAATAAAAGGCACCTAAGCTGGAACCTAAAACAACATAACTCAGAATTAACCCTTAAATGCATTATTTTTTTGTCTGAATAAAAACCTATCCTTCTTAAATTATGTGGCCTCATCATGGAAAATAAAATAAAAAAATAAGTGGTCTCAAGTCAAAACTGCGTTCATACGTATTAGTTGTTGTACCTTTGACAATCATTTAGAATGAAAAGTCTGTAGATGAGGCGGCTAGAAAAAAAATCATCAGAAAATTATACTGATGTATGACTATGCAGCTAAGGGTTAAAGTCGTCGGCTCAATCATCGAACCGTGACGTATGGTAACTTCGCCACAACTACTCACGTTATTAGGTAAAAAATAGCATAAAATACTTTCATCATGCGATGATAAATCTCAACAGGCTTGTTTCGCAACACCACCTTGCTTATAGCGCCAAAACACTTTAATTAGTACCTACATCGTCTTCGTCTTGTGAACACGCGTTGCGAATGCAAGCAGGTCAGCTTGTTATTGACATTTTGCTCCGAGTAAAAGTAAATGTTTTAGTCCGCGAGCCCTCGCGCAGATGTGTGTTGAGCACTCCGCTCAAGTGCAGACGGTAAATTACTTTCTGCTAAGAACGAGACCCGTTAACATGACTAAGCGTCCAACTCCTGCTATATAAAATGCTCTGAAGAAAATCTGTGCTGGGAAATGTGAGGCAGCGGAAAAAAACGGGACTTGGTTATCAATGTATTCTATGAGGTTGTATTTCACTACTAATCATGTATACAGCAAATACATTTTTCGAATATCATAAGTACCTATCTATGTTTTAAGTAAATGCAATAATCCAGCGACAGATAATTACAATCGGGAGCTTATTGGTGTTGGGCCGAGCAACGGAAGACAGAAGGTGGTTGAGCGAAGGTTTCTATTGCAGAGCCGCAATGAAGCGCTGGTGGCGACCAGCCCGGCTCCGCGGCGCGCGAGCACCCGGGCGCCGCTCAAGCGCCTGCGGGCCACCACGTACCGGCCTCCGGGCCGCCTGCCGCCCGGCCCCCGGCCCGAGAGCCAAGCGCAACCAGACGCACACTCCACCCTCCATCGCAGAGCTGACGACAAAACGCCACCAAAACAACAACTTGTCGAAGCAAACCCTGAGAAATCTGAACAAGCGACGACACAAAAACCAGCTGCTACTGAAACACAACAGTACTCTAACCTGCAAGAAGAGTACGAGAGAAATCAACAGCAAATCCAGTACTACCAGCAGTTGCTGGAACAACAAAAACAAGAGCTAGAAAAGCATTCACAACAACAGCCACAGCAATCTGCCCAACTCCAGCTACAGCAGCCTCAAACACAACAACAATATGAACATATTCTGCAATCACAGTATCAACAAAATTTCCCACAATATCAGCCGGCGCAGTTTGTTCAACATTTTCAACAGTCCGATCCCTATCAGCAGCAGTTTTATCAGCAACAGTTCTACCAGGGGAACCTTCAGCAGGAGCCGGTGCAGTATCGCCTGCTGCCGTACCAGAACACTGAGCACACGTTGGTAGATCCTATCCAGAGGAGCATTGACCTTGACCCACTTTCCCCAGGGTCGTTCTAACAGTGCATCGACCGGTTGTGCAAACCCAGGAATTGCATCATAGTTGTATGAGAATCGCGGTCAATAGCGACATGTCGACGCTCTAGGATGCGTCGCGACTTTAGCTTTAGAGACATTTTTTTGTGAATATTTCTCTCTTGCCTTACGTAACTTGTATAATTTTAGTGTAAATGTTTTGTAAGACTAAAATGTTTGGATCATGTTTTATTCGAAAAGCGTGCTTTCCGAAAACCTCATGCGATACCCAGTGAGGGATTGTACACCGATTTAATCATAAAAATATATTCTAATTTAGACATTCCATAAAATGGTGAAAACCAAATAGTGCCATTAAAGCAGTACAAAAATCCTAAGGTATACTACATCATAATTCATTCATTTGGGAGGTGAATTCTGCCGATTACAGCATTAACATTTTGAGATAAATGAGTACAACATGATCTATCATCTATGAAAGATTGCTTGATCCGTTTTCTTAGACACGTATGGATTTAAGAACATTTTTCTTAAGTGCTGTCATATTCCATATTTCAGTTCGAAGCAAGATTTTGACAAAGCAAATACAGAATTCGTTTTGTAAAGCTTTCCCGTAGATTGTTCAATTAGCACCGTAGTAAATCACAAAGCCGTATCAATGTTAACACTTCTACATTAAGGCTCTTTGTTAAAGGGGCGGAAGAAATATTTGCCTTTACATCACGTTGCAGAGGAACCGTTGATTCTGTTTAATTAAATTATCGAAGCTTTACTGCCGTCAACTGAGCCCGAATTAGACTTTTTGTTGAGATGGATGAAGGTACATTTTCTGTTTGGAGATGCTGGAAATCACTCACGTGTCACGTGACTTTGTTTTTTTTTTAGTTTACACATACCTATTAAAATTCAATTTATGTTTAATGACCACAAAAGATAAATTTATGTTTTGCAAATAGATAGTGAGTATAATGTCGAAATGTGGTTACATCAGATGTGTGTTTGATATAAAATACACAAAAACAGGTTAGTATACTTTTGGTACAGTAGAAATCATATCAGCAACAATGATCGGGCGTAAAAAAGAGGGATCCTTTAATTTACTAGAGAATTCATGCAAGAAACCTGTAGCATTCATTTCTTTTAAGATTCAAAATAGGTGTATTATTTGAGATCAGATATTTTTTAATAAGTTACCTTTACATTTCCTTTCATTACTAAACGAGTTACCAAACTTAAACCTAATACTAATTAGATTGTATATTATAAATATACTGTATATATTATACTAAAGCGTAGTAAGGAACGTTACCATGTCATTAATTTGACAAGTTTTCATTTCTTTTTCAATCGTTTATTCCTACAATTTTACAGGTACTCTCTGAAGAAAATGTTTAATAATAAACTGATAAATTGACTAAACATGGATTTGGGAATAAAGATTTTCTGCCACTGTTTTGCTAACCATTATATAGAAGTAGGAACCAAAATTTTCTCCTTTAACTTTCCTGGGTTTCGTTATTGTCTTATATTTTGTACAAATTTAAATCTTACCACATTTTCTGTGAAATTGGTTAGTTTTTATATACCACGAAGTTGTCTCGGCAAACATTTGTTTTGCCATAGGAAGTCGCCGTATTGGAAGAAACATTTTAAACCTTCCCTGGACTTCCACCTGTAATTCAATACCGAAATTAACCAAATCAGTCCAGCCGTCGAGAACGGTTTTGCGAGACTAACGAACGTCAATTCATTTTTACATAATATACCATTATATTTTTTAGGTTATTGATGAAAAGTAAAGAAATTATTTGTAAAAAGATATGTAAATAATTTAAATACCAAATGCTCTTTCTGACAGATGTGTCACAGATGTGTGACTCACTATATGAAATTATGTCAAGACCATAATGAAATTTTAGCTATACAATTTTGTACCTATTTTAGAAGTAATTTTAATGCAATAAATGAATATTAAAAAATATTGAAAGTGTTTTCTTAGTTTACTAAATAATTAATGTTAAAGAAAATATGTTTTGCAACTATTTTACATGAACTATATTAAAATTTTCTTTTGTTGTTACTGAATAGCTCCAATTTAAAATATATTACAAGTCTAGTGAATCTAGGTGGTATTAGCGCCTAATTAAATAGGAAAGATTTCTTTTTCTTTCGAATGTACACACATCAAAAGTATCAAGGGATCAAGAACATTTTTAGCTCTAAAAAAAATCTAATTTATTTAAATCAAATCTAATCTTCTGGTTTGGTCTCC
>SJJU01005340.1:0-33426 GCA_012932125.1 Conopomorpha cramerella
CAAAAGACACTGCCTACCTTAGTATTTTGGCTACCCGACCTAATAATAGAGTTATTGCTAGATCCTTTTTTGTTGTACTCACGACATAGGCTAACGAAGGCCCTGTGTTTTGTGGGTGAGTAGATAAGTAGGTACCTATATTTCGTAAAGACAAGTTACCTATACATAGGTGTCAATCCTTGGGGATTACTGCCTACCTTGTCGTAAAAGCCAGTGCACAGCACTGCGTTCCACCAGGAACAAAAGACATGAGTTTATGTTTTGAGTATAGACTATTGTTTAGAAATGAGCCTAAGTAAATGCCTCATCTTAATGAAATAGAGGTAAGTAGGCACTTTATCAACAATTTATCATTTGTAAATTTCAACGCTTTAACGTTTAAGATGGATCGACTGAGAAAACCACTTAACTGGATGTTCATCAATTTCCTGTGGATCACGTTAATCATGTACAAGGGATAGAATACAAAGATGACTTTAGATCGGTTTCCCACATCATTTTGCAACACTTAATGAATACAAACTCCGCACCCTGTCTTGGAATGGAAAAACAATGATACCAGATTCCTTCTTTCATTACAGTGCAGTAGGAGAAGAATTAGGACTAGACTATAGAGAAGGATAAGGATTATTAATGAGGAGAGATGGTTTTCTTCTCAGAGATTTCATTTGCGCAGTTTCAGTGTAAATTTCTATTCAAAAACTAGCTGTCCTGGCAAACAATTGTTGTGCCGTAGGAATATTTGTACCCCGTCTATTGCAAGAAACCTTCCCTGGACTTCCACGTGTAATTAAAGACCAAAATTAGCCATATCCGTTCTCGAGTTTTAGTGAGACTAACGAACAGCAATTCATTTTTATATATAAGATATAGATATAGATAGATACTACCACCAAGTTTTAGCGGTTCTCCAAAATTAACGATTTTGTCGTACGAAATTCTACCCCCCTCGCCCCCTTCCTTTTTTACTCTCTTATGGAATGTATCGTATCCCACTGCTAACATAGAATTAAGCCCTGTGCAAAATTTCAGCTTTCTACGGTCAAGGCTGGCTGGGCGTTTATGAGTCAGTGATGAATGAATCAGTCACTTTTATAATTGTTTTCGATCATTTTCATTTATTTACTTGAGCCATTATGGGAATATGTCACGTAATGGCTGATACGTTTGTACAGTATTGAGTGAAGTATAAGATATACTGAAGTATGTGTTTTTTTCTTCTTAATAAAAACAACAAAAAACCATAAACCTATGTTCGTTCCGAGAACTGTCACCAGATCATTATTAGGCCACGTTAGCCAACTAGCATAACTACGAATCTACTATATACGGTTCAAAGACAGTGCAATCTGTCATAGACGCAATAGACGAGGTGCAGCGTGTTGACACACGACAAACACCATGACTTGCACAACCATGCAATTATAGTAAATACGTTCTGTCGGTACATTTCTAACACGGTAAATATTTATGTCTACATTTATCTATCTTCTATCTTATATAAAAATGTATTGATGTTGATTAGTCTCGCTAAAACGGCTGGACAGATTTGACTAATTTTGGTCTTGAATGATCTGTGGAAGTCCAAGGCATAGGCATATTTAAAAGGTGAACAAATATCAATTTTACCCCTATCACCTGTATTTCTTCCAATATCCGGCGTACAAAGGTGACTTCTAATGGCAAAATAAATGTTTACCGCTAGTAGTTATTTGTGGATTAGTTGTTGACCTAAGTAAAATAAGGAACACGTTCTCAAATCGCTTGTATCTTAATATTAATGTGTGTTACGACAGAACTTTCGGCAGAGCGAACTGCTTTTTGACAATTATTATTAGTTTCAAAGCTTTGAACTACCCCAGTGTTTCCGTTATATAATTTTTCAGTTCCGACAATGAAAACCATGAGTGGTCGTCATACTGCAGAAGGGGGAGAGTTGTCAAGAAATACGGATGGATACAGATAATTTGTATCGAGTCAAGACAACGTGCGCGCGCATAAGAGGCAAAAGCAAGTGGCAAGTGTTAAATTTTTACTGGTTGAATTTGGTTCATTTTTGTTTAAAGTTATCACGAATGAGAAATCCGTCGGTTTACTGGATTAATTTTTATTTAATGAAGTAGAAAAATTTAAAAGAAGTCCTAGATTCATAAAAGCTACACATCCTGACACTACTCCAAGTCTGCCCTTTTCGACCGCGGGATGCAGCACACACAGCACACACCCTGTTCTTAGCTATGACTCATTGATTTCTATTTGCTTTTAATTATATTCATAGTATGTTTGTATGTGTGTGTTTGTACAACCTACCTTTGACAGACATCATTATATAGTGGACGCCCCGCGATTTCATTCTCGTAGTTTCAGTATTAAATCTTCATACGAACTATAACACCCTATATAAAGTGACGCGTCCCACAGGAACGGGATAAAAAGTCCTATGTCCTCCTATGTTAATATTAAAAGTATCCTGTGCCTCCTAGATCTAAGCTACCTCCCTACCAATTTTCTGCCAAATCAGTTCAACCGCTCTTGAGTTATAAATAGTGTAACTAACAGGACTTTCTTTTTATATATAAAAAAGATGTCAGCCGCGGCTTGTGGCTATAACAGCTAGAGGTAAAATAACTATGAGCGGACTATATCTTTATTTCGAAACAACGATTTGACTATGTCTAAGAATATCCCTATTGAACGAGCAAATTACGAATTTCGACTGCGAGCACTCAATGGCTTTAAGGGGAAACATTATCAAACATTTCACGAGTTAACGGAAGCGTTTTGTAAGCAAGCACAGTGTGATTGTCCTATTTCTGATTTCTCGGTAGTTCCTCGTCCAGCAGACAGCAAAAGCGTCCTCGGTGGTTGTAAAGTGCAATCAGAACAAGTGGTACGAGAATTTAGACCAATTTTTGCCATAGAACAGTTATTTGAAAGCAAAGACAGACAATAATGTTGTATTTCTTTATGCAGATCATCGAAGTCTGAGCTTAATGACGCTAAACCTAATAGTTCTTTAGATACTTAACAAATTATTTATTTAATTATTCCTGAGAGGTTTATGATAGCTACCTTCCTTCTTTTCTCCGATACTTATATTACAGGTAGTATAAACAACATATGTAGAAATTAAATATTTTAATATAAAGAATATTTATCATTACTATTTTACCTACATTTTAATAGAAGTACAGGAAATGGACAGTAATGAAATCTAGGGACATGAAGACATACTTTGAGAAATGGGTATACGACAAAGAAACAACACAAGGTACCTCAATTCACTAGGCTCTCTCTCTAGTAGGACTCATCAACCAGTAGTTTATTTCGTATACATACACAGTAAAATAATACAAAAGAAAAATATTTCGTTCATTTTCGATTATCATAAATCACATTCCAAGTCTATGTTATTAGCTTATCGATGTGTCCGGTGGCGTAAAGTACGAGGCGTCAGTGGTAACTGAACGAACAGCACCTGTTGCGCACGCGCCGGCAGAGTTACGAGCGGGCCGGCCATTCCCACTTCACGAGTGCGCATCACGATCGATCGGGGTACTATTCCGTGCTCAATTGAGGAAACACACTGTCGTTTTTTGTTTTCAGCGACAATTGTGTCTTTTGTGTTACAAAATAAATCCAAATAGTTGGGTCCTTCTTTTATGTGCACAAAAAGAGAAGGTAGACTGACTAACTGACATATCACGCACAGTCCAAACGACTAAATGTAAAAACTCGAAATTATGAACGATCTCAATATATTGAACGATGAAAAAGATGGTTTGCTCTGGATTCCTTAAATTTGGGATCACTGACATTACAAAAGAACTCTCACCAAAGTTCATCAGATTAACTTGCTAACATTATACAAACATGTCCTTTAGACATATGTAGGTAGGTTGGTACATACTCATTTCTGTCGATGTATTCGAAAATTTTATTAATATGATAGCGAGCGATCAACCGTTCCGCAAAAACATATGCAGGTACTGGTACACTTACCTGCAACAATAAAAAAACAAAATGAATAATGATAAACAACAACCGCAAAATTAAGGAAAACATCGTCGTTTCAAAATATCTCATTGGCCTGGGACAAACAATTAAAGACAAGTCGATCATTATTAACAAGTAATGACAGGCGGTCGTTATTTGTTTTTTCCAGGACCATTTCATTACTAGGAATTGTGTAGAACTAGGAGTTATAAATCCTGTGTGATCCTGAAATACCCTCTAAACCGAAGTCTACTGTTTCTGTAGACGATTACAGTAGGAGGCTCTTGAGTTCGATTAGCTGATTGTTTGTTTTTTTACATAAAGGCATTGACACTTGCTGAAATGGTCTGAGTAGAGCCAACAGAAACACATGAGACGTCGATTTAATAGATCACTTTTTATCCACACTGTATAATATACAAACTATGAATATAATATTCAAACATAGAAAGTTTGCTGCAGTCTATGGCTAATTCCGCGAATTACCTTCCAATATCAGTGCAACACCAGATAATCATGATTCGCATTTTTTTTCTCGCCACAAGATCATTGGAATCGAGTATTTGAAAATGAGATTTCAGTAATACGGTCGTGCCTCAACAGTATTAAAGTAAATGCAATATGCAATAAATCAAACGGACTTTCGTAGTAGATCTTAAAATAAACTGTTACTCACGACCACAATGTTTAACAGACTTTTGGGAAAATAAAAATTAATAGTTTTTGAGTAAATTTCTAAGTCTAACGTAATCGCTTAACTTCAAAAAAATCATCATCATCAGCCACATGTTGGACGAAGGCTTCACCCAATGATTTCCATGATAATTTGGGGGGAAATGCCAATAATCGCCACGCTTGGCAGGCGGATTGATGTTCGCAGTGGTGTTGCGGTTTAACTCATAGAGAGCGCTGCTGCCCAACCTGTGGAGAGTTCCCTCGGTCGCCTCTCACAACCCCTACGACTGGAAATGTTAGGTTGGGGTGTTAACACATGTATTCTAATCGCTGTCACCCAGCTCAGAAAAATACGAAGATGTAATTGAACGAAAAATATATATACATGTAAATGCTTAAATATGTACATAATGTGTAGTACAGTCATTAAAGAGCATAAGTCGGCCATGAGTGTGTAAAAAGATATTTTTTTATTACATTAAACTTCTAAGAGAATAGAGATTAAAAGAGATTTTAATGATCTACTAAGGCAGGTCTAACACAATTTTCTTTAACGATAAGACATTAACAAAAGCGTGTATTCCACCCACTTGCAATCATCTCTGCCTACAGATAGACAGTCTACTTTTATTATTACGATAATGGATAGTTTAACACATTAATGGACACTCAAGTAAGCTAATCGACGGACGGAATGAGTTGCGACCTCTGAAGTGTTACGAACAAAATTAAAAATAACTTATATTTTCAAGAAGAGAAGGAGCTCTTCTTGAAGTTACTAGTCGTTCTTTTCTCTGATACATTTTTGTTTCAGAAAAGTAAACTCCTGCGAATAAACTGCTATTAATATCCATGGGTGCTGACGCATAAGAATAAGCGTTGTACGAGATTTATAGTTCAATCAGAACATATCCTTCATTAGTGCTTCCTACCACTCACCATTTATAGTTGGGTATGGGTTACAGATGGTTTGAAAAATACTTTTTCCGCAGAAACTTTATTTCGACTTATGTTAAGAATGAGCTTTCCAGTATGCCTAACCCAGCCAGTGTTTTAAACTTGGGCACGAGCGTTCGTGCTACGGGAGATGGACGCTGATGGCTTCAGATGACCACTACCAGGGTAGAATGAACCAACATAGCCTGACCAACTCATTCCGTGAAACTTTTATACTGTTTGGAATTTTTAAATGGTGATTGTTTAGAACCAGATGTCCGCTATTGAACCGCCGAGAAACGGTGAGCGAGCAATGGTACTAGGGGCTCATAGATTGTGTAGTAGTTGCCAATGGATAATTTACAAGATGCTCGTGAGAGACATCTAAAAGTACTTAGGGAAGAGAGAATCTATGAAGGAAGCGGGCGCGATAACAGCATGTCCAATAAAGTTACAAGTCTTGAACAGCTGGAAAGAAAAATTCATGAATCATTATCAATTTTGTGAAGAATTATTTTCAAAGAAGCACCGCTGTGGTCAACTGGTATATACCTAATTAACAATAATGTAATTTTTTAAAAATCCTCATCTATTGAATTCAGAGTTGGGTCAATCTAAAGTATAGTAATTCGAAGTGCGAAAGGGTATAGTGGGCGATGAACAGTGACTAATCCCAAGCAAACTTCGTAATAACTGGTCAGTAGAGTTTCCGTGAAGAAGAAACAAACGTAGGTACAATTATTTAGTGTTTAAGGTGTACTTGATCAACTGTTACATTGAACTTCTTGTCATCTATAATGACACTTACTAAATGAGTAATAAGTGTATGGGAATTGCAAAAAAAACAATTGCCATACAAATTGTCATCGCCCGAAGCAAAAAATGTCTATTTTGTACGAAAATGAAAAAAAAATTCTCAAAATTTTGTTTATATTGACGAGCCCAACATTTCTAAGACTACATGTAGTATAATATTACCTTTTGTTGTTGGATAATTTTACACAATTTGTCCATGTAAACCTCAACTTTCATACTCGAAGGAGGATTTCGCATGGATTAACATTCTGTCCACCCCACTTTGGATTATGAACGTAAGTTGGTGTCTGTTCCTCTATAACAGTATTTCCCAAAATGGGTGACAATGCTCCCTTGTGGACTGTATCGCCCAAAGTGGAAAGGTTGTACGCAGAAGAAAACTCATGAAAAAATGGCGCTAGTATCGCTTGACCCAAAAAGACACGATTGGTTAATTCGATTGTCACTACAAATGCATTTGGCAGATTGCCTCACTTTCATTCGTCCGCATGGATCAAGCGTAAGAAGCGCCATCTGTATTCAGCTTCGCGTTTTCTTCCCTATTCATCAATCAATTTATTAAATTCAAAGTTACAGCGATTTTTAATTACCTCCCTCATCCGTTGGGACACATACGCGCGCGTAAACCGCGGGCATTTTTGCATTTTTAACAAGTGCCTCTGCGCACTCCGCTTTGGGATTTAAAGGCGTGAACTGTGTGTGTGAGTATGGACAAGGCAAAATAAGTTTGGGAACATCTGTTCTATAGAGATTATTATCGGACCCTCGAGACGCCAAAACACTAATAATTAATTTGACAAACCCACAACATCGTGTTGTAAACGTTCTCAACAAACACAGAGCGCTACAATCTTATATCAGATAACATGTAGCATAATTACAAGCACTTGCCCGAGGCTACGACAAAATGGTGCCACCAACAAGGCAGTGGCCGAAATGACTATAACTATGCATAAAATTATAGTAAGTATAGATACATTGCATTTGTTCCGAATTAATGATATAATATATATAACAGCGTCTGTGGTCCAGTTGGTCGGATACCTGACTTGTAACCGAGAGGTCGCGGGTTCGAGACCGGCTACTGGACGTGTACCAATGGGACTCGTTTCAGAGCCTATGTACGCAACGCAACGCTAGTACGGTGAAGGAGAACATGGTGATGAAAGCCGCACACCACAAGGTGTTTGATCCCTATAAGGGTGATGGGCTCACCCCCTGTCACGTTGGGTTAAATACGCTTGGTGAACCGTGGGAATTTGCTTACTAAGCAAGTGGGATTAAAAGGCGCGAAGTGTATTTTTTTTTCGAAGGGAGGTAAATAACATTGTGACATAGTCATTTTATATATTGGATTATTTCAACCTTGGGTTGATAGACCTGATTCTTTGCCGACTGTTACATATGATTCCTTTTCTCTTTATAATTGTAAAAGCCCATCGTTTTAAATACCCACATTGAAAAATACATTCGATCCGGAAACCCATTGGTTAAAATTTAAAATTTATTTAGCTAATTAAACCTTTAGGCCACGCTGAACCTCATTATAAAGAAAATTGATCCGTAATTACGAGATTAAGTAACTAATATCCAATAGATAATAAGCTTGCTAATGACTTTTTATAATAAACTGATATGCACGATTAACGAATATAATTCCGCCACTTACCAACGTATTAAAGAAAATTCGACCGTATTACGTCTTGCTTGTGTAATGGGTTACCAGATTAAAATCGTAGGCAAATGCCACTTGACACAGTTTTTCTGTTATTTTATGAGATGATTAATCTAAAATTCCAGACCATTGCTACGGGTCCTTTTACACGCAGTACCCAATTTCGTGGTGCCAAAATCGCAATTAAACTTACCCTGAATCAAAATACGATCCAGAAGAAAAGGAAATCACGAAATTTTACGTTCTACCACTTACCATGTAGTGATGATCTATAATTAAGGCAGCACCTACACTTGATTTTTTTTGTCGCCTATTTTATGCTATAAAAGGACAACTGTGAGGACATCATCTACACATTACATGTACGAACAGTTGTCCTTTTAAAATAAAACAAAAAATGAAATTTTGGAGACCGCGTCTCGGCAAACGGAGTGTAGGACGCCCTCAGGCAAGGGGAACTGATGATATGCGTAAGATGGCTGGCAGAATCTGAATGCGAGAAGCCGAAAACAGATCATAGTGATGTGCTATTATAGAGGCCTATGTCTAGCAGTGAACAAGTATGGGCTGATGAAAATAATGATGAAGAAAAAATAAAAATAAATTCCCGCGGGATCAGATTAAAACGTAAATAACACATCAGTCCATACTTGTTCACATGGGCTAGGTACATAATAAAGGTTTATTCTTGTTTAATACCGAACTAAACCAAAAGTAACCGTACAACTAGGCCTCTAGGGACAGGACAAGAACAAATTAAAGAAAGACCACAGCTGAATGACTGCACAACTGATGAATGCCTGCCTCAGCTCAGAATTATGTTGGAGGTGGAAACGAACCCCCAAGCATTGTACAGTCAAAAGGTGAACTGTGCACAAATCAATCTCGGTCACATGATTATCTACGAATTATCATTGCGATAATTATAGGCAAACATTAACTCGCGGAACGCCCGCGGGGCAAGACGTAGGTGGGCGCGGTGAAACTCTCAGACCTTTGCGGGGGTGAAGAAGCGCGCGCGGGTCGGGGAGCACAAGTGACATTGCTCAGTACGCTAGCGGCGTCCGCGTACAGTCGACTTATTAGTTACGGACGCCCGGAATGTAAACGAGATCATTTTGCAAAGTTGTTTCTCAGGATTTTAGAAAAGAAAATAAATTACGTTTACTCTTTTTTGTCAACAAGGATAACAAGATCCATTTTCTGCGAAACTTTTTTTTTCAATTTTATTATATTTACCCGTCACCATTACTATACCTATAGTATTATAGTACATACATTTTTATTATAAGTGCTTTTGAGAAAATTATTTTCTAATTTCTTTTTTTTTATTTTGTCTTCAAATTAATATCGAGATAAATCGAAAAAGGTAATAACTTGTGTACCACAACCAGTCCCCACCTACTTCTAGCCCCGCGGGCGTTCCGCCAGTTGAATAGTTTGCCTTTAGTAATCTCTGTATATATTTGCCACGTATAGTGTTTAGAAATACATAATTTGTGAATTATCGAAATACATATGATATTTATGTAATAAAAAAATAAATTGTAAGGTTATTACGTGAATTGTGATTACAAATAGTAATCAATATAAATACAAAATATGAATATCTGTTTCCCTTAGTCACGGTATCACGCGTGAACGGCTGGACCAATTTGGCAATTTTTTTTTCTTGTATGTCTTTTGTATGGATTCCCGCGTTGTCGTGGCGAGGGGGCTTAGTACCCGGGTAGGGTGGCGGTTACCATAATATGACCTGATAGCCGCCGATGGAGATCGCTGGGACAGACGGTGATCAAGCCTGAGTCCAAGCTGGACCGATCGCTTGGGCGGCTCCTGACGCAATTCATTTGGGAACATCCAGGACTGTTTGCGACAGGGAAGTCATCGTGAGGATTTAGTCGGTAAGAATCCCACACTACCCCGTTCGCTGTCCCCATGGCGGCAGGGTGTCCACAAGGAATCCCCCACGTAAACAAAAAAAGGACAACGTCTCTCGGGTCCACTAATCTTAATATACAAATTACTATTGGTATTCAAGACTATATATTTTACCTGTGTACATTAACCCATATGAATTAGGTAAACGACAGACAAAACGTTCGATACCGAAAGTACCTATGTTAATTTGCATTCACCATAGGGCAAATTACACGATATTAAGCGGATCACTAAAGTTGTTATAGCCTCATAGCCTAAGGGCATGTGTTTCTAATCGTGCTTGTTTTGTTCGTTAGCGACGTTGAAACATTTTTGACATTCTATAATAAAACTTTAATGTTGAGAAGAAAAAAAAAGTGCAATTAAACTAATTTGACCCGTTCAGGGCGGGTTCTTGTTTTTTCGCTCGACTAAAAATCAGCGAAGATTTCAAATAATAATCGGATAAAGGATATGTAGTAAATTGTCTTATCACCTAGGAAATAAATTCCATGGAATTAGTTATTATTCTTTTTTTTTATTTCAGTCTAAACTCGATGTTCAGTCGGCCAAGATTCTGGTATACCACTTAACTAACTATACCACTATAACTAACTATACTACTTAACTCAATGAACATAATTTTTTACTTGTCCCAATATAAAAAAAAAACTCTACCATATTGTCTTAGTGACACAGAAAGTGTGATCCACCGTACATAATATTATGTATATCAACATGTCATAGGTTATCCCAATGCGAGATTACCTTAATCTCATTATATACGGCAAACGTTGTTTTGCCAATATACATTATTCACACGCACACACACACACACACACAAACACACACACATACTACAATAAACACTTTCCCATTGGGCATTGGGATGTGAAAAAAAAATTGTTTATATAAATTAAAAGTTTTTAAATAGAAATAAGTACATACCAATGTATTTTAGCTATGTAGCCTTAAGTAAAGTGCATTAAGAAGAGCGGTGCTTCCTAATACAAGCAACTATCCTGCTCAAAAATAAGTATCATATGAAATTATTGTACAAGACAGTTTGATAATGAAATAAATAAATTATTATTATTTTAATTTTTTTCGTTTTAGAGATTCACGGTTTTAGGCCGGACGCTATATTAATGACGGGCTTCTAGCCAAGCCAATAATATTTGATTGTACTTAACTGGGTAGAGATTGATTAGTAATAGACATAATATTATGAATATTTGATGACTGAGTGTGTGTGTGAAGGTCCTGGTTGCACTGGAAAATTTTTCGAACAATTCTGCAAGTGTTAAGAATGACTGCTTTCTGGATGGTGACGTATGTGCTGGATTGTAGGCCCAGGGTGTTGAGTGCTTGATGTATCTGTTTGGGGATGATACCAGTGGATGAAATAACTATCGGTACTATTGTTACTTGATTTAAGTGCCACATACGTGTGATTATTATTACCAGTATTTCTCGGCTATTATATTGTATTTACATATAAACCTTCTTCTAGAATTAATATCTCTACTAAAGAAATAAAGGTAGGTAAAATAGCATTGCATATTGATTTTTTAAATAAGTACATATTTTTAAAACCCTTTTAAACCAATTTGAGACATGCGTAAATAAAATAATTAACATTCGAATATTTTATCTTTTAAAATATTCGAATGAAAAATCATATTTTTGTAAATAAATTACCCTACAAAAAAAATAAACAAAGACACTTCACGCCTTTTAATACCAAAGCGGTATAGGCATAAACACTTGCTAAGTAACCACTGTTCAACAAATATATGTAAGCCAACGTGATAGGGGGTGAGCCCATCACCGTTATAGGGTCCACACACGTTCACCTTACGAGCGTTGCGTTGAGAGACAGAGGCTCTGAAAAAGAGTCCCATTGGTACACGTCCAGCTGCGAGACTCGTGGGTTCGAACCTCCCAATTGCAAGTCGAGTATTTGACCAACTGGACCACAAACGCTCCACAAAAGCAAATTAATTGTCATATGATATAAATAAGTTAGATGTCTCTCAAAGTTAACCGGACCTATAAAATGTTATGTTTCTGCACTGCAATTTCAGCGTGGTCATCATTTTGCTTTTCCAGTATTGGTACATCAAAAGCATAAAGTATTACCTAGTATAAAAACTGTCAATGTAAAGGAAAATAACCGACTGCGAACACACATACAATTTTAGAGAAATATACGCTTGTCTTCCAGGAGGCAAAAACTACAGGGACTGTTTTAACAAAAAGAAACATCTCGTAATATAATAGTACCGTTTATATATCGCACAGTTAGAACAAAAAGGACCCAATACGAAACACGCCGATTTTGCAATTTAAGTTTTGTGTCTTTAATATTAGGGTTCAATTTCATAAAATGACACATTTTGTTTTGGGTCACTTTTGTTCTAACTGTACGATATTACGATATCTCTTATTAGGAAAAATGTAATTATTTTCGATTTTAAATACTTTTCTTTTATGTGACGTGCCTTATTTCCGAGGTGGTATAGTCTAATTGTTAAATGATTCATGATAATACGACATAATTCAACAATATATACTAAAGCTAATGGTTCAAGTATCACACATTACCTTTAACCCCTTCTCTGATATCGTTATACATTGTTAAGTTGGTAGACAACCATTGTTTATAAATATATATCTTTACCGCCGCAGTCGGGTGAAATACTCTGAGGAAACACTCCGCTCCATTAAGGCACAGGTTGCTATAGCTTATAAATAACTGAGCAATTTGGCCAGGAATGCCACCACCGCGGCCGCGAGCATGGTAGAAAGAAATCCCTTCCGCGCTTAACTTTTTACCGCAGTGTGTGTGTGCATCATCTAAATTCTACGGCATACTTTGTGGCCAATGAATCAGCTGTGAATGAAGAAGCGGCACTATTTGTTGGAAATGTTTTATGGTACGATATCAGCAAATGTTTATTACCTTATGGCTTATAAAATACAGTAAAGAAAGGTGTGATGGGTTATTAACAATCTACAACTCATTTCGTTTGATAACACATCGATATCTGGAAATGGTAGAGTGTGTCCTAGTTTACTTCTGCATACGTTTAGATACTATAAGAATCCAACATGTATTTCGTAATCTTTCGAAGGGTTTACCACAAAAATGCATACTGGAAATAAATTGATGGAAATTTGAACTTTATAAGTACTTTTTTATTATTAGCTCACTAAACATAGTGCGTTTTTGACCATTTGTCCACCAGGCTTCATCCTGGCGAACTACCTCATCTGTTCCGGGGTCAACCACGTTGTCTCTTGCCGTTGGAATCCAGTCATCTCGTAAATCTTTACTCCACTATCTGGAGACATACAAGCAACATGGCCAGTGCTGCCAAAATGTACGCTTTCAAAAAATGGAACCAATCCTTCCGCCATCAGACAAGCGTAACGGTAAAATATTTAGCGGGAAAGCGCTCGACCAGAAATTGTCGTGATATTTACAATTTTGACTGATGGCAATTTAGATGAAAGTGAGTCGACGCCGCAGATTATAATACTAAAGGTATTAAATGGCATTAAAAAATGCGGATTACCAGGTGTAAGCTTTAGATTTATTATCTGACGTGAGAAGCGATAAAGAGCAAGTCTGGAGCCCAGTGTTGTTATTATGATTGATAGAGCCGATCTGTTCGTTGATAATGGTATAGAACAGCAATTTGAGAGCATGCTCGCTTTAAAATAAATATTCTAATAGAAGTTTACAATCGGGTCATGTGAGCTGATTCCGATCTCAAGTCGCATAAAATATTTTACGCACATGACTGTAAGTAACTATTACTTATCGCAAAATATCATCAAAAGATTCTCGTCGTAACAGTTAAGTGTAAATTTGTCATACTAAAGAACTATTAGATGACATACGCGCTAAGATTTCATTCGAATTGACATCGTATTTAAAGAAGATAATAATGACCCATATTGAAACGGAAATGGCTTCGGTGGTTTGGGCACAATGGTGAGGACAGATGCAAGTCGATTAACAAAAGAAGGTTTACGTCGGTTATACGGGAAAAGATCACAGTGGCGTGCAATTGGAGAGGCCTAGGTCCAGCAGTGGACGAGTATGGGCCGATGATGATGATGATACGGGAAAAGTACTCGTGCCCTCGGAGATCTCGGAAAAAAAATGCGGATGAAGTATAATATCTCGACGTCAGAAGCATAAGTGTCATTTTGTTACTTTACAGGAGCGTTAAGAAAATTGCGTTAATAATCCATTAAGACTGGCGTATACTAAAAAGAAAAGAGTGAACCTATTAGTTTCATTTCTTAGATAGTTTAACAAGCTACAGTTCCATATTAAATCTTTTGGAAAAAAGTGATTTACGGCGTAAATTCAGATCCGATCTTATGCTTCTGACGTCGACATATGTTGTAGAAAAACACAGATAATACAGAATGTTCCAATGTAATGTCAAAGCACGCGCACAAAACACATTGCAAATCCATGAAAGGTCGCTAGTATAATGTAATAGGAACTAATTAGCTTACCTAACAGAAGTCAATTCATTCCAAAGCATACGGTATGTAGGTATTTAAAATCAGCGAGCTTGTATGAGATGATGTATGGATGTGTACGAGATGATATATTAATGTATGCGAAGCGAAAGTGTATGTCAGGATCGTGGGAAGTGGAGAGACGTAACATGCACGAGACATACTCCACAATAGAAATAACAAAGAATGTTAAAAAAGTAGCTAATAACTTAAAGCTGCTACGACCTATCTACAATCCGACACTGATTGGAATCGCTGAAAATAAAGTCAGTGAAAACTCGGACCGATATCGTATATCAATTGTTAGGGTCACAGGTCCACCGCCGAAATTAAAGATGAAACGTTTGTATCTAAAAGATATATTGAGACATTAGAGTAAAGGAATAAAAATAGAAAGATAAAACTAAAAACCAAACACCAAGAAAAATAACACAACAGTGACAACTTATGTCAAATTCAAATATATACAAAAAGAACGTGGGTATGGAAAATGAGCCTACAGCCAACATTCTCTTCGCACTACAGAAAGAAAGAACTTCAGAAAACGTGGCAGTAGTTGATATCGCCAAACGTCACATATCCACAGAACATACGTACACTTCACGCCTGTCTCCCAGAGTGGAACATCATCAATATAATACAATACATAGTACAAAACAAAGTCTTTTCATGTCTTTTTACCTATGTAATACTATGTATGCCGAAATAAACGTATAAAATACGTAAACGTATATACCGCAGTTTTCTTTAAAATAAAGTGATTTTATACGATTAATACATACATATACCTAATGTTAATAATGTACCTATGCTGACAAAACAACGTTTGTCGTGTTAGCTAGTTAATTAATACTGCGTGTAAAAGGACCCCGAGCAATGCTCTTAGAAAGGTTTTTGGGCTCATCAATATGAACAACTTTTACTATGACGACAATGCGGGGAAATGAATAAAAATGTTCCATCCCCATACAAAATGTCATCTCAAACGAGCGCAACAACGATGTTTACCAAATTTCATATGCGTATTCAGTAGGTCTGAGAATCGGCTACTATTTTAATGCAGCTACCATTTGCATTTCTCCCAATACACGAGGTACAAAGGCAACTTATTATGGCAAAACAAATGTTTGCCAGGGCAGCTAGTAAACATATATAAATACACTTCACACCTTTTAATCTCAAAGCGGGGTAGGCAGAGGCACTTGCTAAGCCCACTATGCAAGTGTATTTAACGCGACTTCCACATGAGAAGAGTCCACCACCGTTATAGAGTTCGCAAAGCTTGTGTCATGCTGGTTTCACCAAATGTTGCCCTTCACCGTATGAGCTTTGTGTAGCGTACGTAGGCTCTGAATATCAAAGAGACCCATTGGTACACGCCAAGTACACCAGGGGTCAAGTATGCTACACTCTCGTAGGCAACGCTCTGGCATCGTAGCGCCAAACAATTTGCATCGCTGATTTCTTCTTCTACTTTCATTTCCCCGTCGTCCCTAGTAAAACAGGGACGCTTATCGTTTGCCGCTACAATGCCAGAGCGATGCAACAACCAGAGTGTGGTAGACTTAGGCCCTATGTCTGTTTCTCTACCCCCGCAAGCTCCAATTGCAGATCAAACTACCTAACCACTAGACCAGAGAAGTTCCTAATTCATACTTATTTTCATTGATTAGACCAATTTCATAACCTAAAACGAATAGTCATAGAGGCAAGTGTTTTGCAATCGAATCTGGCATTCCTCACAAACAAAGATGGCGCAGCAAAACACATAATTTGGGCCACTACAAAATAATGAAGCCGGAAGCAAATCGCCACTTCACATAACGATTTGTAGTAACTAAAATCACAGATGGAAAAATATACAGTAGAAAGAAATAAAAACAGATGCGAGTAACACCATCAAAGGGTGGGGAAACCCGGGGTAGGGGTAACTACGTACGTTTGGAGTGGTGAGAAACACCGTATGCATTCTGAACATTGACCATACGTTTCACATACCCTAATACAAGAATAAAATAAGGCAATAAATAGGGTTCACACCTCGTGGAAAAGTTGTATAATTACATGAGATTTCTGCCTAAAAGGTAGTTTTGTTGTCTAGAAATCATCCGTCGACTACTATTTTGATTACTGTTTTATTTATTTATTATCACACAACAAGAATTGCAATACAATACAGGTTACCCTAATGCCCAATACTTAGAAACTAAATAAAAACTAACAAATATAAATTAATTTACAAACATAAAAAAATAAAGATACATGTGAAAACAATAAAAAAAAATTAAAAATCAAACCTTTAAGATTTCCGTAAATCAATCATCACCAGCCAAGTGCGAACATAATAATATTATGCACAGTTTTGTCCAACATCCACTGTGCTACAGAATTGGCCTAGCAGTTTAAAACGTTATTTTGGACATACAACAGTATACACAGAATACGCGATCTTAAAACTAGCCTTATACGGCCAATAATAGAATGAACAGATCACTTTGCAGAGAATGTAACGTAATATTGACGACATCAACATCAATCAAACCACATCAGACACCAGTGACGGTTAAGGATAAGACTTTGTTGTGGGAAGTAGCGGAAACAACTTTAGAGGAAAAGTTAAAGAGCATCGTAAAAAAACATATTATAACACCATTATATTAGACGGATAGAGAGACCATTTTAATCTATTCGGACAAAGCAAAGAGAGCAGCACCTCTGTCTTAGGACAATCAAACGAACAAATTCTTATTATAGTAAGCATTATATGTTGTGTGCGTCTGGAAGCTTTACTTGTCAATACATAGTATAAAACAAAGTCGCCTCTCTCTGTCTGTCCCTTTGTATGCTTAGATCTTTAAAATTACGCAATGAACTTTGATGAGGTTTTCATTAATACATAGTAGATATATATATTATATTGGCAAAACAACGTATAATATCTTCGGTATCTTATTTGTATATTTTTCAGTCAGCACAGTGTATCTTACGCCCGTATTCTAAAAGGTGAACTAATCACTACCCGGTTAAGTTTTATGCTTTGTCTGACTCTAATGGCAAGTGTCAAAACAGATAAAAGCGCCTGAAGCATTACATAAATATGGTATTTTTGTTCAGAATGTGGGTCATGTAGTGTTATTATTATTACCTACTTAATTGTACGCGTACACTCTTGCGTATTGTTGTGTTTTACTCAGTTTTAGTTCGTAAAAGTTTTTAATTTTTGAACCACCTATATTTAGCGCGAATTCAATTATTGTTGCGAGCTTAGCTTGTCAAAAAATCTTCAATTTCTGATGTGGCAACATTCTATGGAGAAACTTCAGATTTTGACAGCTTTTCGATTTCGTTTCCAAAAATTTCACGTTGCGTTAAATACGCTTGGTGAATCGTGGGCATTTGCTTAGCAAGTGCCTCTGCATACCCCGCTTTGGGATTAAAAGACCTGAAGTGTATTTATTTATTTTTTAATATTTATTTGACGGGCCCGTTGGTGTAGTGGTCAGCATGTCTGTCTCTGTTCCGTAGGTGGATTCGATTCCCACCGTTGAAAGGTACTTGAGCTTTTAAGTACTTGTTGGATGTGTATAGGTGATTTATTTATATATGTATGTATTTTTATATTTATTTCATTTATTAAAATAATTATATAAGTAAATATATCTCGGGACAGTCGTTATTGTCTGATTTCCTTAAAACAAGTGCTTTAGCTACTTAACATGGGATGAAGGCAATGTGTGGGTTGTTGTAAAATATTTATTTATTTATATTATTTATTTTCTACTCTTTTTTGCGAAGCCTTTGTCTTTGCTCGAAGTTTCGACATAGTTGCATGTGTGGTGGTCACGAGCGAGAGTTCGTACAGTTCAGATTCTGTTACTTAAGCTTTACATAGCAATCCCAGAAGGCTTGTATTTCAGTAGATAGTCAGTACTGAGTGAATCTTTAAACTGTTTTGAAAGAGCCACGAAAACATTTTAATGCCACTTGACTTTCTTCGCCACAAACCTTCTAATATGGAGTTAGAAGAAACTCATTGGGGTTAATGCGATGATAATGTGCTCTTCCTATTGTATTATACTAAATGGGTACAGTCAACTCCATATTCATCTGGTTATAAGTTGAGGAAGGAGAAACAATCGCATTGCATCTATATTTATAATGCGCACTGCCAGATTGTGGAATGATATATATTATGTGTTTTCTGATCAGTATAGTCTATGCCTTCACGTCACAAGTCGCAAGCATGCTTCATCGTAGGCCATATCGCAGCTTAGTACTTGTCAGAATGGTGACACAAATCGTGAAACATTTGCCTTTTCGCAACAAAGAAGAGATTTAATTTCTTTAGATTAACTTAGATTTTTGGTTTTCTCATGGTTGCATTTGTCAGGTCCTATTTAAATTTCATTACATTATTTAATTATTTGGTTGGTAAAATAGGACCAAACGGAAAGCACCAGCTTTCAAATAAAAAACAGAATCATCCAAATTGGTTCACCCAGTCAAAAACTTTGCGTTAACAAACAGAAATATCTGAGAATTTTAGAACCTACGAAGAAAATAGGGTTGGAAAAGTTCTGGTCATCTAGAGAGATTATACGAAAGCCGATTTAAAAAAATAAAGAATATGAGGAGGCGTGAAGGTATACATCAAAAGGTATACGCAATAAAGGTAGACATCGTATCAACTGTAGTACAGACAGTCAAAACCCATGTCACGTCTTGTCACACATACGAGCGATTTACACCTATGTTATTGATGTAGTACCTACTAAGGCCGCAACCTTACAGACATTCTAGTAATTCGGAAAGTTTTCAAACAACCGCTATGGTGGATCGCCATTACCTAACTGTTCGGTTCGCATTCCTCAAACGGTCACCTATGAAAATGGTTCAACAGCTGCGCCCGCACCGACTGCCGGTGCATCATTATAACAGTGTAAAGTAGCCGTCATAAGACGCCTCCGATAGGACAGAGTACAGTGTTAATTAAGTCAACGCAAAACATAAGTACCATAAAATACGAACACTTTCTCACCATGCTATAAATAGTGTATTTTGGTCAATCCAGATTAATTGAGGCTAGAGTAAGGGATTAAAATAATATATTTTTTACAACATTTCCATTTTTTTTCTCCTCGTTATTGTACAAAAAATGAACTCAATGATGTGTTGCTATCAGAATCTGTGGATAAGTAACTTATAATATGACATGAAATTATTGATAATTATACAGCAGGTACTAAAGGTTTAATACCTTTAACACATTGGCGGGCAGTAAAATAGTTACAATAGATGTTTTATTGTTATGACGGCTGTAACCGTTCACTGTCCAGAAAAGAGTTAAATACTAACTCTTGAGAAATATCGTTCTGACCTCATACTGAAATGTGTCTTCTTCACATAGTGTAAACCTACATTTTATCTATACCAACATTATAAAGAGGAAAGATTTCATTGTTTGTTTGTTTGCATCCAATAGGCTCCGAAACTACTGACCCGATTCATAAAATTAATTCACCGTTGCTATCACCGGGTACGCCGGTTACCCCGAAATTGCCACGAAATCAAGAAAACAATCTGAGTAACACCGCGTGGACAGCTAATCTATACTAATATTATATGTTTAAACGCGCTAATCTCAGGAACTACTGGTGCGAATTGAAAAATTCCTTTTGTGTTGAATAGACCATTTATCGAGGAAGGCTTTAATTCTTTTTTCATTTTCATTAAATTTAGGCTATATAACATTTTTAATATTATCCCCAAATTCCCACGGGAACGAAAAAATGCGAGTAACACCGCGCGGTACAGCTAGTGTAAAATAAAACTCTTGAACCAATGCATCGATTGTCAGTAGAAAATTATCATGTGAGCGGCGGCGCGGCGTAATGCGGCGAATCAAGTGGAAGGGCCATTTGGAATCGTCAAAATATGTCTGTGTTGATTTACTGTACTCGCTGACGATTGCTTTCTTAATTTTCTCAAGTTTATTTTGGAGCGAGTGACGTAACATGCATTAGAACATAACATATGAATCACGCCTGTTATTCCACTAAGGAGTAGGCAGTGAACACTGCCCACGTCTCATCATGGGAGATAGAGAGAGAGTGAGACGTATGGCCTTGGTAATAGGGGCGATATTTTTTTAATGTCGGCTAATCTCACCCTCTTTGCTACCACTGTTACTCATATTACATCCAGGATCTACAGCAGCATTCATAAGAAAAAATACTTCCCACAAAAGAGCGGGTCCGAAAATAAACAATCACAGACTAACGTAGTTGCATCTCTTTCCAATAAGTTTGACAGATTTTTTTTTAAGAAAACTTCTCTATGATGTAAGCTCATCAACGTCTTCGACAGTACTGGATCACGGGGGAGGGGATATCATAAATGTCCTCATTTCATCTTTATAAGAGATACGACCATAACAATGCACCTATCTAAATAGAATATTATGATCTGACACAGCGCCGAGATCAGAACACCCAAACAAAAAAGTATTCAATGTAACGAGTAATCATTTTAAGGATAAAGTGCTCCATCGTAGACCACATCGCTGCTTAACATCAGGCAGGATGGTGGTCAAACGCTTGTTCATAGTGATAAAAACAACTTCAAACAGTACTAGTCAACCCCTCTATTTTTTTTTTATTTCCTCTCGATTTGTCTGGTCTGTCATCATCAAACCCTGACTTCCTTATGAGACCACCTTAGAAATAGAATATCTTGTATAAAAAAACCGGTAAACGACGAAGTTCTCCGTGGACAAATATAAATAAGCATATACTGCGTGTAAAAGAACCCCGAGCAATGCTCGGGCTCGTCAATGTTAACAGCTTTTACTATGGCAACAATACCCCCCCCAATACAAACAAAATTTTCTTCTCCATAAAAAATGTGTCAGAAAATCGTCTATTTCCTCGTCCTTTTACACTCAGTATACGGTCGAATTGAAAAAGACTCCATTTTGAAGTCGCTTCAAAAGATTACCTTAGACCTACTCCCGTTCTTCGATCAAGTACATTATTAACAAACAAACAATCTAACCAGAGAGCCTAGTCGCTGTAGTTATAATGGTCATAAAGTATCGCGAAGCAAGTAAATACGGCCATTTATCATCTCGCGAGACGTTATCGACCAAAATCGCGACAGACCATTTAAAAACAACATTCACTGCCGCCGAGGCGGCTACTGATAATACGGCAGATTTCTAGGAAACTAACAACGAAATGAGCGAGGTGTTAGAAAGGTAAGTTAATATTTTCAACAATGAAATAGGTATCTATAGCGTAAGTGCACTGAGACCTTCTGAGTCTCCCCTCAAGCCCTCAGCACAAATCCTCATCAAGTAACTATTGTCCCTTATAGTGTTTTTGTCAAAGAGGCAAGCATAGTTCTTAGGTGACACTTGAGTTGTGATTTTTGTTTCAGAATACGGGCCTATGAGCGGAGTCGGAATAGAGGCTAGTCTCTATTCCGACTTCTAGAATTTTTGGAAGGGCTGGAACATCTACGATATTCACCACCAGACCCTGAGTCCCACATGTCACTTTTCTACGTACCAGTGCCAGAATCAGAGCCAGTAAAGATACCAATGGGAAAAAAATAGAGTCATTTGACTCCTACTTACCATAATGTTATCAATTGTCAGTCTGACATCAATAACAGAACAAGGAATGAAGAACTGTCACCAGAAACTCTCCATCATCAGACATTGCGCCTCTAAAGGTACCGCCAAACCAATAACGATTGAACGACAACGTAGTTTTTCATTTTGTCGGTGACAAGGTACCTTAATAACATTTATTCATGAACATAATGTAAGAGCCAACTTGTTGATTAATTGAATTGAACATTTATTCGAAGTTTAAATTGACTATCGTACGAATAAATATCGCCGTCGACCCATTAACCTGTACAAAATAAACCACATACTCCAGTACTACATGGAGTTAAAATTGATCATGGGAACGAGCCAAAGGTCTCTAATTCCCTATCATGTTCACAAACATATCGACTATCTGCCAACCAATCGATGCATACTAAGCGACTCGCGGCGAATTAATCAATAGCGAACGATCGATACCGATACACATTTTGTAATTCACATTCGTCAGCCGGATCGAATAGAAATGATAGTCAACGATAAAAGGAAACATGAATTCGATTTACGCAATACGATTCGTGGCTGACACATCCGCAAAGACGGTGACATCGAGTCGCATTCCACGGACTATTTCACAATAAGAAGAATTAACAAAACACGCCTTTTAAATTCAGAGCGGATTAGAAATACGATATACTTTGTAAGAGATACAAAAAATGCCGTGTGGTGACGGCGAATAGAATACATGTGTCACCACCCCAGCTCAACTTTTCCCGTCATGGGGGTCGTAAGAGACGACCGAGGGAACTCCAGAGGCCGAGCAGCAGCGATCTCTGTGAGTTAAACAACTACACCACTGCGATCGCCAACCCTTCTGCCAAGCGTGGTGATTATTGGAAATTCCCCCTAAATTAGCATATAATCATTGGAGGAGGTCATCCTCCAGTAGTGGACGTCATGCGTGATGATGATAACGATGACAAAAAATACCAGTTTCTGTCAGATTATTCTGGACCACCAAAATAATTTATTGAAACAATGATGTATTTTAACATATTGTTTACACTATACTAAGATGGGCCGGGTGAGTAGAGGTCGCCCCAGAAGGACATATAAAGACCAGATTGGTGATGTCCTGACCGAAGGTGGCGTAAAAAGTACTCGAAACCGGAGGTCATGTATGAAAAGATGTATGAATGTAGATGAAGCGAAAGGGGTATGTCAGGATCGTGACAAATGGAGATCTGTAGTCTCTGCCTACCCCTCTGGGAGACAGGCGTGAAGTGTATGTATGTATACTAAGAAGAAGTTAGTCCGTGAAGTATGGATGGACTGTGTGAAAAATGATATGTGCGTGGAAGGTGTAACTGCAGAGATGACGAATGATAGAGATGAATGGCGAAAAGAAACATGTTGCGCTGACCCCACCTAGTGTGGGATAAGGCTAGGAAAATGATGATACTAAATCGATTTACATCAATGCATTAGTACAATCGAGAACCAAGAATCTGTACTACCACCCTAAAGTTCATTGTCACAGCCTTAATAACTCTAACTCTACCTTATTGAGGTTGTGGTGACACAGGAATAACTTATGCACTACTTTCATGGCCAACCATACTGTCCTATTCTAGTATATATCCGGCACCAAACCTACAACCTCAGTCCATATATCCCACAACCGCTTCCAAGAAGAATGGCACGTATTCTTTAACAAAAATAATTTCCTCCATAGATTAGAATACTTTAAAAGTTACAGCTGCAATCAAAGCAATGAATAACCGTAAACAAACTTAAAAGGCAACTGGTGTAACCGCACCAAAGGCAAAGACAAACAATCGACTCATTGTCTTAGTGGGTAATCATCATCACTCATCATTATAAAAGAAATATTTAAGATAGTAGCTGCGTTGTTCTTGCATCCATTCTAATTTTACATGCAGCAGCGACCTAAATTCATGTACCTAGGAAGCGGCTACTGTAGGCTTAGCATACACGCGCAGACTTATCTCGAAGCACCATCTCTTTCTATTGCGCGTGTCAGAAAAGTAATGTGTAACCTATTCCAACTAGAAAAACATCTCACGCTTACGGTGAAAGGGTACGCTTTAGCAGACTACAGTCTATTTCAAATAACAAGTCCCTTGTGTTACTTAGGGATTTCTCAACTCGAATAACAACAATAACTCACTACTGACTTAGTAATATTGTTCTAGATTCGTCGAAACATGTAATAATTATTTTTTCACAGGGTACTTGCAATTTGAAATAGACTATAGTGGCTATTTGGCTCCGTTATTGGCTGATATTAAATCGAGCAACTCTTTGGGTATTGCTATTCACTAGACTAATAAAGGCAATGGAAAGAGATAGCGCTTCGAGACAAGTCTTATACGTTTGCATACTCTTCGTACAGGTTGAGCAAACAAACGAACAACAAAAGATGTTAAAATGTTAATTTTACATTAGTTGTTAATTTTACATGGAGAATAAACTGAGCCATTGTCAGTAAGAAATAAATGCCATGTCAGCTCAAGAAACATTCTTATGTGTCGGATTGATTGACAATGTATACATTTACTTTAGTTGACGTTAGAATTAGAGTAAGTAACCATGCCCATATTTTTTAAATAAAATAAAAAATATATACCTACTTTTTCAGAAAAAAATAATACATATTTTATTCTTTATATATTACAGTTGAGTTTGTGAATATTTTAACAATTCCAAAAATATTTTGAAAATATTTTGGTTTTATTTATGGTTTGATTTTGTTTGAACCGTCTTCCTCTTGTTTAATACTATAAACAAAATAATAAGACGTTCTATCTTCTTGTAATCCGGAACACGTAGACACCTACATTTCCCGGATCAAACAAAATCAAACCATAAATAAAACCAATCAAATCAACAATAAAATATTATATTACTTTCCTTCATTAAATTAAAGTGGTGGGTTTCCTTCAATAAGTGATGTATATTACAAGAAGATAGAACGAATTATTTACGTTAATGGACACAGAAAAGTACCTACATTTCCCGGATCGGATGATGTATAGAATTTATGACAACGTAACAGATGTCTAACAATCGAATATTATTGTAAATATATTTAAGTACCAACATTTTAATTGCTTTTCTGACTTCAAAAAAGGAGTCTTTCTTAATTCGAACGTATACAATACATACTTTTTATGATTGTACGCTGACAACTTCGTCCTTTATGAGCCGATTGTGATCATTCCTTTTTGTTAGAAAGGTTTCAAAGGTGGTCGCATAATAAGGAAATCAGTATACGATTATGGAAACCAGATAAATTGAGGGGAACTTTAAAAAATCGTTGGGGTCGACTACTACTACGTACTAGTTGAAGTTGGTTCTTTTTTCTCTAACATTAACAACAACAAGATTAATTTGGTTTTCACGATTTTAAATTCTGCTTTAATAATCATAAACTTCATTGTCTAATGTGATTTATAAGACACTAGCGGACGCCCCGCGATTTAATTCGCGTAGTTTAGTAGTACCTGAATCACAAATTTCAAGCGTCTAACTTAAGCGGTTTAGATTTTTCATACAAAAGTATTTTCCCGTTAATTCCCGTTCCCGTGGGAATTTCTGGAATTCCTTTCTTAGTGCACCCCTACGGTACGTAAACTATGTCCGACAAATTTCAAGTCCCTAAGTTTAGCCGTTTGGGCTGTGCATTGATATGTCAGTCTGTCAGTCAGCTTTTCCTTTTACATATATATTTAGATTGGCGGTAAAAAGATTATTATTTCCCGGATTTACAATAATTCACTGTGTAACAAACACAACGTGTGTTATAACACAACGTGTATTATTATAACACGTAGATTATTTCACGCAAATACTTATAACAAAGAAATTTCCGGAAAATTCCTTAATGAACGTGTTCTTAATATCCCTAAAGTATAATACTATGAAATTCCAACAATAACAAACAGAAGTCATTATATTTTATTGCAGGAAATTACATTTAAGTAAAATTTCATTTGGATTTGTGTAATTTGAATACACACCCGTATAAGCATTTACTCGACGTAATGGGGTTAATGTTTTAAGATGAATGAGAAGAAAAAGGTGGATATCAATTGTCTCTGCCTACCCCTCTCGGACATGGACGTGAAGCTGTGCAGGTAAGAATGTAATTTTACTTCCTCATTTTAATATTAATAATCACTTGAAAGTACCATCATCCTCGACGAGGTCCTCTCCCAATGATTTTTGATATCAATTTTGGGGAAATGCCAATAATCGCCTCGCTTGGAAGGCGGGTTGGCGATCGCAGGGGTGTGTGGTGTAACTCGCAAAGAGCGCCCGTCCTCTGGAGAGTTCCCTCGGTCGTCTCTTACGACCCCCACGACGACGGTTTAATTTACAGAGAGCGCTGATGATGGATGTCTGGAGAGCGTCGTCGTCGAGAGCGTCCCTTAAAATTGGGCTGGGGTGGTAGGGCAATCATTAATAATTATAACTTCACCGCTGAAATCGGTGACTATAGGTATATCCAGTACAGTAGCAGAAGCAACCCCAAGACATCATCACTGGTCTGTCATCATCAAATCCTGACTTCCTTATCATGCAAAATTTCAAAAGTCTCCTTTGAAATATCTTCTTTCTAACAAAAAAAACATCAAAATCGTTAGAATCAGTTCGTTAACGACGTAGTCATCGGCAAAAATACATAAAAAGTATCATCATTATCATCAGTCCAGCAGTGGACAACCACTGCTGGACATAGGCCTCTCCAATTGCACAAAAGCATACATAGGATCAAATTAAGAAACCTCCTCCTTTTTTTAAGTTGGTTAAAAACTTGAATCACATTATTTAAAAATTAACAGTTACCTAAAGAATAACGAAATCATTTAATACAAATCGTCTCACCAACGCGGCGGTATCGTGAAAACGTCAAATAAATCATGGCGCAACACGTTAAAGCTTCTTTATTCAAAAGATATTAGTTACCATTCGTTAGGCTTACAGATAATACATAAATTATGAAGATTTGTTGAGGAGTGAGTGGAGAGGAGTGGCTGTCCTATCAAGATGGGCTTAGCCCTGTGGGCCTGTGTGTGTAATACCTCGGAGCGGGTAGCACGTCTAAAAAAATCTATCTGTCAAAGATAGTTGAAAACGAAAGAGATGCAATTACTTTATTCTATGGTCGTTCGTCTCCGGACTCGCTCTTTTGTTATGTTCTTGTACAAGAGCCTCTACCTGCCCACGAAAAATCGGAGGAGTTACGACGTGTATATTTTTTGTAACCCACCCTCCCCCCACAAAATATTTTATTAAGGTCCACTCAGTACCGATCCACAAACAACACACCTCTCACACATGTATCACAAATAAAGTAATTATATATAATAGTAATCGGCTGCTGGACGTGTACCAATGGGACACAAAGCACAGCACGTACGGTGAAGGACAACATCGTGATGAAACCCGCACACCACAAGGTGTGTGTACCCTTTAACGGCGATGGGCTCACCCCCTGTCGCTTTGGGTTAAATACGCTTGGTGAACCGTGGGCACTTGCTGCCAGTGCCTCTGCCTACCCCGCTTTGGGATTAAAAGGCGTGAAGTGTATAGTGTATATATATTATGATTCAAAATTCCTATGTTTTTTGTATATTCGTTTCCCGGTACAATATACTAGAGTTGAACGGGTCTAGAAAATCATGATGCCAATTATCTAATCCACCTTATTGATCAATAAACTGGGGCACTCAGCATACTTCAAATTTCATTTAGGAGCCTATTGCAGCTCTATCATATGATTGCGAAGGCACTTTAGTATTTGTAAACAGAGCTATTCTGACGTCAATAGAAAGACTTATTAAGTATGTATGAGTAGATAAATATCTATTTACAACACAGTTGCATTTGCTGATATTCGTTGTTCATCACCATCATCAGCCAATGATTTACGTCACTTGTGGTGAAATGCCAATAATCGCCACGCTTGGCAGGCGGGTTGGCGATCGCAGTGGTGTTGTTCAACTCACAGAGTGCGCTGCTGCCCGTTCTCTGGAGTTCCCTCGGTCGCCTCTTACGACCCCCACGACGGGAAACTTCGACTGGGATGGTGACACATGTATTCTATTCGCCGTCACCACAAGGCGTGTGTTAATTATGTCAAATAGGGAGGTTTCTTGACTCCACACAACTATAAAATTCAATATTGCCTGGATAGTGACTTATGATTAAGGTTACAACAGTCAGTGAAAGTAATCCTATATGCAATTTATTTTATATATTTATTTTTATTTTATAGTAAATTATTTTTACTATAAAATAAAAATATTTTATTTTATAATACGACGAATCTGGTCATTATTGATAATATGCGTTTAATAGTTAACCGTTTAAGAAGGTTAATGTTTAGAACTTCTCTGACTTGTCCGTCCAGTCACCCCAAGGTGCACCACAAGTATCCCTCCAAGCCACATATGTATCTAAATAATTGCTTTAAAAGTATACAAAATAACAATGATATTATTCTAAAGGACTTCAAAAGATCCAACCGCCACGCACGATTCCCGTTATTCTAAAAATAAGTAGGTATTTGTGAGGGTAAATAGATTCATTCGTTGTATGTTGACGTATTTCAAATACAACACCTGTCAAAGCAAAGAAAATGTAATTATAAAACGAACCGAGACGCCGTAAACATTAATATTCTTAAAAGTATTCATTTGCGTTGTTCGTCTAAAGAAAAACCTTGTGACACAAAAAAAGAAAATAAATTAAAAAACTTGTTCAACTTACATTAGAAATCTACGCAACAATGGCTCGAGTCCACATTTTCCTAGTTATAGTCTCTATGTTGCATCTAGTACATTCTGCAAGAATACTGTGCGTCTCTATGGTGTCATTTCTGAGTCACCAGGCTGTACTGCGTTCGATAACAGAAGAGCTTGGCAAGAGAGGCCACGAAGTGTTCGTGCTTACACGCTACCCTCGTGAAACTGCAGTGGACAATGTGACGGACGAAGATTTCCAGATATCACACAACGAATATGACGTTGGATTAATAAAATTCAATCCCAATATGCAGAAAGCTGTGCCCAGTATCCTCCACATGGGAAGAAACATGATCAACCCATTAGGAGCTAATGTATTCCGGCTACACATGACTAATAAGGCGGTACAAAATTGGCTGTTGGATGAAAAAGAAAAATTTGATTTAATCATAACTGAACCGTGTTTCCCCCATTTTTCGATACTGTCTCATTTTTTCAATGCTCCGATAGTATACTACAGTGCGTTAGTTGCTCCAAACGAAGAGTATCAGTTATTTGGTGCTCCTGCACACCCGTTCTATTACCCAGAAATGTGGAATCGTAGGTTCATCAACATCACCACATTTGACAAAATTTCAATAGTGTTCGAAAATATCTTAATCAGTGCTATAAGAAATGAACAACTGGAGAATGAAAATAGATTACTAAGGAACGTTTTCACCGAAGCCATACCCTCTCGGAGGGAATTATCTGACACGTACAAATTGTTAATTTTAAATGTCCCTCGCTTTTGGGATAACAACCGGCCAGTGCCACGTAACGTTCTTTACGCGGGACCTGTTGATATGATCTATTCTTCGGAAATGTCAAATGTAAGTAACAATAAATGCATCTACCGCAACAGTTTTACAAAGCATGAAAAGAATGAATGTATTTCAGAATGTTTTTTTCAGAATTTCTCAGAATGTATTTAAAACATACGTTTCTTAACCTATTCTTTCTCTCGATAAAGTAGGATAGATAAACTTGTTCTGTAGTAGAAATGGTTTTTATTGTCTTGTACGTACAATGTCAATTTACCAAAATTGACTATCCTCATTTTTTCAGGATCTACAGAACTATTTAGATAGTTCAACTCTTGGCGTAATTTGTATAAGCTTCGGATCGACTTTCCAAATATCAGAGTTGCCATCCCATATTGCGGAAACGATATTCACTGTATTATCTGAGGTGCCATACGATATTGTTATGAAATGGGATGGTACAGAGATCGAGAGAAAACCAAAAAATATTCGATTTGAGAAAATGCTTCCTCAAAAGAAAATTATGGGTAAGTATGATTTATTTGTATATTAAGTTCTAGTTACATAACGTACCGCCATGTTCCTAGTGGGGCGACAGAAGAATCCTGATTCGTTTTTGGTGAAACTGATGAACTCACTCACTGAACTCATTGATACTCTGTCAACATTTGCTAAACTAGGTCGACATTTTGTAACCAAACACTTTATCTGCCTATCGTTTACCTACTACAGTATGTTTATATAATTTCTTTTCAATAAAAGTCCATTCTCCACTCAAGTTTCTATACTTATCTCGCCTCTTACGCAATATAAAGAAAAATGGATATCATTTAATATTGTATGTGCGTTTTATGTTATTCAATTAACCTCAACAGCTCACCCAAACACGAAACTGTTGATCAACCACGGCGGAATGCTATCAATTATAGAAGCTATGTCAGAAAAAGTGCCAATTATTGCACTGCCACTATTTGGGGATCAATTCTTCAATGCACAGAAAGTAGCACAATTCGGTGTTGGAGTTCAAATGGACATTGACAACTTAGATGAAGAATTGTTCCGAAAAACCATCATCGACACCGCTGAAAGTACTACGTGAGTACCTGTAATAATATATCTGTCGCCGGAAAATTGTAAAAATCATCTTTTTATTAGAACTCGTGGGATGGTAAAGAGCCATGTTTGCAAACAACGATCGCGATTAACAATTATTAACGATCTACCTTTTTCAATATGTGAAATTGCCAACACTATATTATGCACTTTTAAACCCCAACAAATCACATAATATATTATAATATGAAAAAAAACATATAAACGATAAATCACCTCTCGAAATCACTTTTTTTTCGGAAAAAAGTACATTCGCAGAATCGTTTTGAACAACATATTTGTTTGTACTTCACCTTACACAATTAAAAATATTCACAGGTATCGAGAAAATGCAGAAAAGATGTCACAACTTATGAACGACAAGCAGTACGACGACTTTGAATCCATTGTGTACTGGATTGAATATGTTTTGCGACACAACACCAACCGTATCAGATCACCTTTAGCAGATGTATCATTCGCAGAATACTTTATGCTGGACCTAATGTCTGCAGTGCTTAGTTTTGCTACTCTATGTTTTGTATTTACTTATGCACTTATGAAACTCTGTAAAAGATTACTAAATTTATACTTTTACAATAAATGAGGACATCGGACCTACTATAATTTTACCTATCGGCAACAGTCTCTTGTTATTTATTACAATACTAGTTCATCTCTTCAATTTAATCTTTAACTGCTACTGGCACCAACCGAATAAATGTAATAATTTCTAGTGTAGGTAAGGCAAACAATTGTTAACCTTGCATTAGTAAGTATAGAAACAAGAACAATGTGTAGAGTAACGTAAGACAATAAGAACTTAATTTTGCCAACACTTGTTATATTTGGGACCTATATTTATACAGCAGCTGGAATTCTGAAACAGTTGTTGAACATTTCTTTTCGGTAGTCGCTAAATGACAAACTTACGCTCGTACAAAAGAACGCGTTAAAATAAAAAAAGTCATCTTATTAGATACACAAAAAGTACCGGACGTAAATACAATGTGGTTACAAGTAGTATCTTTGTTAACAATGTTTTTTGGAGTTAATTCTTCACACATACTGTGTTTATTCCCAGTGCCGTTTTACAGCCATCAAGGTATATTCAACATTTTAGTTGAAGAGTTGGCGAAACGAGGCCACAATATTGTTGTTATGACACCACAGCCGCATGCAAACAAAATAGAAAATGTTACAGAAATCGACGTAAAATCCATTTCCGTGACCACATGGAAGAATAATTTCATTAAAAACTTAAAAACATTTGATGACCTCTTCATGGATCCCTTTCGATTTAGCGGTGAAGTGGTAAATCCAACATTATCAGATCTATTTCAAACGCAGTTGGATACACAAGAAATGCAAGAACTTTTGCACGATGAGACAAAAACTTTCGATCTGATCATTGCCGAAACCTGTGCACCAAGTCTGATCACAATATCTGCGAGGTTCCAAGCACCGATTGTATCATTCAGCACCCTTATTGCTGCTGACGACAACCTAGAAAAGATCGGGGCTCCGACTCATCCATTCTTCTATTTTGACTTTTGGGACACAAAATTATACAATCTGACAATATTGGATAAGCTTTCAATATTATACAGTAAAATAAAGTTTATGAACGTCGCCAAAAATCTCGATATTGTTAATGATGAGATAACTCAGAAGTATTTCGGAAGACAGCATTCGTTTTCTAAATTGAAAGAAAATGTTCAAATGTTAGTAATAAATGCAGTGCCTATTTGGGACAGTAATAGACCTAAACCAATGTCTCTAATATACAGCGGTTCGCTGAACTTGAAGAAACCGAAGCCATTAGAAAAGGTAAAGACTAGAGCCGAACTAACTTAAATACAGAAAATACTAAGTATTCAATCAAAAGACAAATTTTAATATTCAATGTGTTCTTGCAGACTTATCAGGACTTCATGGATTCATCTTTAAACGGTGTAGTCTACATGAGTTTTGGCTCAAAGTTCAATATCTCGGACATGCCCGCAACTACAGTTAATCTCTTTATGGAAACATTTAAAACATTGCCTTACAATTTCCTCATCAAATGGAGTGGTGGTCGTCTTGACGAAAAACCTAACAATGTTCGACTGGAGGAATGGTTACCTCAAGTTGATCTATTGAGTAAGTGTTGTTTAACATGACATAAACAAATGCACTTTCAAAATGTAAAACATAAAACTTTCATTAATTTCCTTTCATTTCGTTCATAAAACTCACCAAGCACTTTTACACATGTTTAACCAACTTCAAAAAAGAGGAGGTTCTCAAATCGACAGTATTTTTGTGTTACTTCAAAAATTTTGATTGGGGAGAAAATCACAACAATCTTAATGTTTTACTGGTTGAAGTGGACTCTTTTTTCTTCAAAGTTATAACCATCAAAGTGAACCAATTAGCAAAAAAAATTTTTTTTTCTTTCTTGGCTCTTATGTTGAGCTTTAAAGCCAACAATTCTGCCACAAACTATGTAGTTCTCTTCGTGTTCAAGTTATAGTATAGTCATACTAAGTCGTCAATAGTCAAAGTCGTGTCAAAAGCACATTAAAATGTGAGGGTGGACCA
>SJJU01005341.1:0-18990 GCA_012932125.1 Conopomorpha cramerella
ACGTGAAAAAGTTTTCAAACTCTCGGAATATTCCGTTCAGGTTTTGAACTTTCGAATATGTGTAACGATCCATGCCCCAGCAATATATCTCATAATGTCCTGTTCTACCGCTTTAACGTTAAACAAAGTTGTTCGGATTTTGTTAAAAGAACTTTGAGAGAAGTTTTACTTTTACGTTTCTTAGTATGTTTGAGCCGGTCGAAATTTCCCGCAATGCGTACGTTTGTTTGTACGATTGGTTCGGAGTTGTTTACAGATTCGTACCTTCAAACCAAATAAACCCAGAAACACTTTTGTCCGTCGAATTATTCGAAAACCTTATCAATTACATCACGTATTCCTTTTCGTATATATTTTTTGTAACTTAACTCCCTTAATTTAACTGTAGATGCTTAATCATACCATGGAGGTCTTAGTTTTCCACGAGAGACGTGATTTTTTTATTTATTCACTAAATTACATAAAATAAAATCCCGCCAAACTGCAGAACAGTTTGTTGACAGATAAAAGGCTAGTTTAAAATTAACACAATATGTAACTCACTGTTGAGCCGCGCGCATCAGTATTTAAACAACAACCAATTGCGGGTAAATAACAATAATTATATTAAAAAATTAATAAGGTAACAATAATTACAAAGTTTATTTTGTTTTACGATAGATAGATAGGTACTTTTTTTTTGTTTAAGTAAGAAAGTGTCAAAAATACAATGTACATACCCGTCCTATTATTATACTAAATCGCAAGGGTATTAAAACTTTATTTTGTCGCTTATCGGACCCTCTACTCTTAATTCTCCCAAAACTTAGATAAAAGAAAACTACCATTTAGTAATTACACAAAACATTACTGCTTAATCTTAGATTACATTATGTAGCATTGTATTCCTGTACTTTATGATTAAAATTTTAACTATTGTGAACTTTTTAGAGCACATCCAGCTTACGCTGCGAAACATTGTATTTACAAAATATGTATTATGTGCAGTGTTCCTGAGGTTATCGGTTGTTGGCCATATTAATTGTACTCAATTTAATTTAGGTATACAAATTGTAACGTTACTGTTGATATTCCAAATAAAATAAAATTAATCCGATCTTTGTAATCATGCCGCCCACCACCGTCACTGTCGCCGCCTTGCCCTCAGCTTTACTACGCAGGAATGCACACACATTCCATAGTACTTGACGATGCTTCGCCCACGACTGTACATGTCTCACTTGTGCTAAACACGAATGGTTGATCCATTAGTTGGAAAATCCGAGTGGCAAAGCATTTTCGCCAAGGTAAATCTCACAGAAAGCTTAGGTGTCCGTGAGGTGCCGACTTAGTTCCATCCTACCGATAGTTCTATTTCGTTTGGCAAAATAAAATAATTCATTCGCCTGAATAAGAATGCTTCTGAGGGCTCAGACAGCTTATGTGCCTTTGTACCTATGTGCGGGTCTAGGTTTGAGATTTACACTGGTAGGGTACCTATTTATTTTACCGTCCGCTAAAGAATAACCGACGACACTGTAGAATAAGTCTCGCCTCGTATAAATAGATGCCAATCTCTTTACTCAAACATTCCCTAAATTTGAAGAATTTATTTGAAAGCGCCTTATTTTTTAGAAACTATTAATCTTCAAAAACACTTTGTATTTGTCTAAAGTACTAGTGGACTCGACAGATGTTGTCCTGTCTTAAATATTAATATTCTTATGAAATTACTATAACCTCCAGAGTGGCCAGTGCCCGAGAGGCAGGCAGGGCTTGGGATTATCCCTGTATTAGTTCACCAAGCGTATTGAACCCAACGTGACAGGGGGTGAGCCCATCGCCCTCACCGTTATAGGGTTCACACTCCTTATGGTGTGCGGGTTTCATCACGATGTTGTCCTTCACCGTACGAGCGTTGCATTGCGTACATAGGCTTTGAAAAAGAGTCCCATTGGTACACACGTCCATTAGCCGGCAATTTTTATATATACGTATATGTAGATATATAATCCAATTCTGCTCTGTGGCAAAACGCAATTATACCAGCTTTATTACTTCCGTGGGTACTTGCTTTAGCAAGTGCCTCTGCCTACCCCTCTTTGGGATTAAAGGCGTGAAGTGTATTTATTTATTTTATTTATTACTTCCAATACATGTGAAAGGGCGATGGCCTGGCCAGCTATCACCAACACCCCTACAAATTGCCCTTACAATACAAAGACCTTATACATTTTTAACGCTTTAAATGGCAGAACAACATTTGCGCGGTCAGCTTTAGTTTCATTAAAAAATTCCATGCATTTTTAACGTCGCTGTTCAAAATTCCGAACTACAACTTTCTCGGTGTAAGAACGAACAAATTTTGTTAAAAAATATACCCGTAATAATAGTCTAATTTGTAATAATTTCTGAATACATGGATATAAAAGGCGATATAAAAGGAGGCGTCTTCATTGGCACTATAATAAGTACCGCACTTAGTCCCCGTCGTGCGTGAGAACCTCTCGCCGCAATCGGATCAAAAATAATCGCCCATTTTCTTCAAGCGGGCCGCAATTATCATTCGCGGGGTGCGCGCGTCGTTATTTTGAAAGTTGCATTGCGAAAACAAAGTAGGTATGTTATTCCGCGGCCCCGTTATGTGGCAGGTTGTTTTTGGTAGGCGTGTTGGGTTGTGCGCGCATTTTTTGTGAGGCCACCTCCGGCGGGAGATGGCCGCGGTCAGGGCTGGGTATCCAGGTGTGAGCGAAGAGGGCGGCGTGCGGTCGGCGCGCGGTGGCGCAGACCAGAATGCGCCGGTTTGCTCTGCTGGTGACTGCGGTGATCGTTCCCACGTCCGATTCATTTGTCCCTCCCGCCGCCACAGACCTCGCCGCAGCAACCGCCGCCGCGCCGCCTCCACGGTACGACATACATACGTACATACACGATCGAGTTTTATTACCATTACACACATTTAAATATTGCACTCGCTTCAAGTGTCGTACGCACTGATTGATGTAATGAAATGAAAAGTCTGTACGGTGTTGGTGGGAGTGTAATGTAACCTTTGTAAGTAAAAGACGTATCACGAACTATGTCATGTAATTATATTTGCCACTAGCTTTCCGCACGCGGCTTCGCCCGCGTGGACTTTGGTTATATTGCGGTATAACTCCAGTCCACTCGTGACCACGACGCACGCAATATTATTACGCATAATATTTTTGTTTTCCCTCGGGAATAATTTTTTTTTCCGGGATAAAATATACCCTATTATTTAAACCGGACTTCTAACTATACGTCTGCAAAGTTTCAAAGCAATCGGTTCAGTAGTTACAACCTGAAAGCGGAATAAACAAAAAAACTCACTTTCCCATTTATAATATTACTATTGTACACCTTCTTACAATATCTATCTACGGGATCATGAGAAGTGTAAAAAAAAAAATTTTTTCTTTTCACCGCATTCCCGCCATAGTAAAAGTTGTAAGTCAGTAAATAGTGACTCTTTGAGGGTAGTTGCGGATTCGTATCAAACAAGTGAACGTCGCAGCCGCCGCACTCCAGTCCACTCGCGACCACGACGCACGCAACTGCGTCGAAACGTCGAGTAAAATACCAAAGGTAAGCTCGAGCTTGTCTTTGATTATATTCGCGCCTATATACCCGGTGAACAATATTGAGTTATAGTTGTTCGTATTGACGACCCCAACAACGTTTCTAAGACCATTGCTCGGGGTTCTTTTACACGCAGTAGACAGTTGGTTAATAGGTACGGTCGGCCAAGAAAATGGTCTATCAGTCAAAACATCAATAAGGTAGAGTTGGTATATTGTGACAATTGAACAATGAACCTTAATGTTTAATGACATTCATATGAGTTTCAACCTTAGGGTGGTAGAGCAGATTCTTGGCCGACTGTACATAGATTGATCTATCATCATCATCATCTTCTACAAAAGTGCTATTAAGATCAGCAGTGTTGAACGATTGCCTAAATGTTAATGTCGCAAAATTAAATTATCTAGGCATCTCATCGTTATGGTTACAACAATGAAACTAATTGGAGCATTTAGGCACACCAGCTCGCCAATTATGTCGGATGCAGTCATTCGGACATGTCCCACGTGGTCTGTGACTATTGATTTGATGCTAATCGGCTGTATCGTAGCCGCATCCAGGTAATTTTGCACTAATTGCATTCTTACAGTGGAGAATTTTCTTTGACGATTTTTTCTGACAGATTTTCGGGCGGAGCGTCATACTTTCCGAAAACAAAGTTTGACAGTATTGACAGTGGGGCGGAGAACTGTCATTGCCGTCATACTTTCCGAAAACAAAGTTTGACAGTATTGACATTCGGGCGGAGAACTATCATTACCGTCTAACTTTTCGAAAACAAAGGTTGACAGTATTGACAGTCGGGCGGAGAACTGTCATTGCCGTCATACTTTCCGAAAACAAAGTTTGACAGTATTGACAGTCGGGCGGAGGACTGTCATTACCGCCGGAGGACTGTCAAGCATATTTAACCCAACGCGACAGGGGGTGAGCCCATCACCGTTATAGGGTCCAAACACCTTGTGGTGTGCGGGTTTCGTCACGATGTTGTCCTTCATCGTACAAGCGTTACGTTGCGTACATAGGTTCTGAAAAAGAGTTCTATTGGTACATGTCCAGTAGCCGGACCCGCGTCCTCCCGGTTGGTCCGGGATCCGTCCGTCTGTGACGCTTGTTGTAAAAAATAACAATAAAAAAACCCCTTTTACGAAACTAGTAGGTAGCATTTCATTTTCATGCGAGCTTAATCCTCCCGTTTACACGTCCATTGTTATTCGTTGCACACAAACTCGCCGGCTCGTTTCCGTAACCATGATGAAAAGGCGTCAATTTATCAATCACAAACGTTTGTACGTCCAGTGAATGCTTCATTGCTATGAATGAAAACTTTATTGTTGTAAATTACCGATAATATTCCACTTTTGTTGTTCGTCGCGAGTATCGATTGAATTAATTGAACGTTACTATTGCTATTGGTACTTTGGGATGGAAAATTGTGAGCACAATTTTCACTGAATGGACCATTGAATTGGATATTGTAAGAGTGATAGTATTTCGCTCGATTTCCATTCATTTAATACTCGGTAGTGAACCGGTTGTAGTGACACGTTGGTTTGCTGACAATTCGTTGATTTATCAATCACCAAATTCATTCATTCACTATTACTACACACTAAGCAGAAAATATTTTAGTACTTACTTTTGTAAATACGCTTAAAATTGGTACTGAACTCTAAATGATTAACCAGGTGGCGATCACAATAGATCAGCGATGGTCGCAGTGATACTGGGCACAACAGGGCCCTGCAGAGCCACAAAACAAAAAAAAATTAAAGCAGAAAATACGTCGAGCCACAGACAATGTTCATACTTATCGTGCTTAGTACAGAGGGTCAAATGTTCATATAAAATGCTATGGATAGTGGGAAATTTTCTTTGACGTTTTTCTGACAGAATTTCAGGGGGAGAACTGTCATTACTGTCAAACTTTGTTAGGAAAGTATATTGTTGGTGGAGTCTCGTTTCGGCGTTTAATTAATTCTGCATATAATCCATTTTTTAAATAGGAATTTATTTAACGATTTATTTGGTTGTAACGGTTAATAACTAGAAATGTGAATCTACTATATAAAAACTTCAGAACGCACGAACCGATTTCCACGGTTTTGCATTCGTTGGAAAGGTCTCAGGCTCCGTAAGGTTTATAGCAAAGAAAATTTAAGAAAAATTTCAACAGAAAAGCGGGAAAACGAAACGAAGCCATCTGGTGGCGAAACGGAGTTCGCCGTGTTTGCTAGTATTATCTATAGATTGCTAATAGAAAATAAACAGATATTTTGCATCTTAGAAAGCATATACTGGTTTTTAACGAAAATTGTACAAAAGGCACGGTTTACTTCTAATCATGATTTAAGAAGTGTAAGAATACTTCCTGCAATGGTTAGTACGTAGGTACGTAGAAACTTATTTAGTAATGCAAAACGTGATTGTGTACATAGCAACAAACATAGATCGCAATAATTGAAAACATTTGTATTTGGAATGAACAAAAACATATACACGTTTGTATTTTCTCTTGTTTATTTATTTACACACACACTTGTTAGGGTCACAGGTCCACCGCCGAAATTAAAGACGAGACGTTTGTATCGAAAAGATATATTGAGACATTAGAGTAAAGGAATAAAAATAGAAAGATAAAACTAAAAACCAAACACCAAGAAAAATAACACAACAGTGACAACTTATGTCAAATTCAAATATATACAAAAGGATCGTGGGTATGGACAATGAGCCTACAGCCAACAACACTTATACATATTTTCAGGTATTATCCCATTACGATAGAAAAGTAACTCTAGGTTTGAGCAGTTTATAAAACTGAATTGAAATGAAAAATGAATTATCAGGGTGGAAAAAAGTTATGGGCCCTGGAGGAGACTGCTTTATATCCTTTAGTTAGCTCATTTTACTGAAAGGAAACATTCCTTTATTTTTAAAAAGAAACAAATCTGCATTAAAACTTTTTTTTAAATTTTGCTAGTATTTTAAATAAACCGGGAGTCGAACCTACTAAAAATTAAAAATTTACCTTCGTTATCATAATGTATCAATGACCTATCATCACATTTTGGATAAATTATGAATGAATTCTGTTTTTGTAAAATATACCTATTCTTGATTGCAATCTTCTAAAGTGTACTTGATCCCTGGACTCTTTTGATGTGGTGTATATACAACAAAGCGATATTTCACAATAGTTTGTTATTGCGAATAGAACCCTCGGTAAATAGTAATAAGATTGTTATTACAACAGTGTAACATTATGAGATGTCGCGTTGTTATAGTAAATGAACGTAGGTCTATTAATAAATACGGTATTGCAGTAAGGTGACAAGTCTAAACTTGGGCGATAGGAAATATCTCTGCCAATTAGTAGTAACGACGCGTCCACAATAGTTTGCCGGAGTCTCTTGGCGGGGCGGGCGTGGGCACAAATAATACGGCCCACATATTCAGCTCTTGCAACAATTTCTCGGTCACGGATAGAACTCTGCCCGGATACTTACAATGGAATCAATCAGAAAATACCTGTATGGAGAATAGCTTGCATGAGGTGTGAGTGGTGTGACGCATACCTATAGCATTCGTTTTATTTAATGCAACACATCACTTTCTGAGTGGAATGTACTCGGGCAAGGTTTGTGTCTTAGCGTTCAGCTACTGTAGCGTTCCTCAATGAGGCATCGGAATGGGAATGTTTCCTTGCGGAGAATTGTCATTGCTGTCATACTTTCCAAACAAAATTTCGCCCGAAAATCTGTCAGAAAAAGTCAAAGAAAATTCCCTGATTGGTTTTTACAGCTCTTTTTTTTTATGACACAAGTGTGTTACAGAAGTAATTCCTTCTTCACCGTAGCGCAATCCAGTGGCGTGCACACCATATATGCAACAAGATACTGCCTACTTTAGTATTTTGGCTACCCGACCCAATAATAGAGATATTGCTAGATCTTTTTTTGTTGTACTCACGACATAGGCTAACAAAGGTCCTGTGTTTTGTGGATGAGTAGATATGTAGTTACCTATATTTCGTAAAGACAAGTTACCTATTCATATGTGTCAATCCTTGGGGATGACTGCCTACCTTGTCGTTAAAACCAGTGCACGCCACTGGCGAAATAACTATAATAACTCGGTATTGTTCACTGGGTATATAGGTAGGTAAGCTCGAGCTTGTCTTTGATTATATTCGCGCCTATATACCCGGTGAACAATATTGAGGTGAAATCGTATATGTTTAGAATGACGTGTGACCACGCTTAAAGCCGGAGACATGCACCCGTGCGTCGGCAATCATTGATTGGGAATTCGTTTAAAGATTCCCGCGATATGTTGCCGATGTTCTGAGGAGAATCGTACTCAGCGTGGAGCCGCCGCGGCACCACCACCACCACGGTGCGAGTTTCACATGCCGCTGGGGACGGAATGCAGCGCGACCGGTGGGGCTATTCCCGCCCTCGCCCAATTGCCCTGCTGCAACTCAATCTCAAATGATATTGCACGCAGTCGGCGACCAAGCCGTGAATACGGTCCACGAGACGGACACCGCCCATTCTCTACTTGTGGAAGCGTTTAATTTTTGAGAATTGTAATTGGAAAAGTTTTTCGTCATCTCCGGACGATTTCTCTGAAACTATTTTTGTGACTATATTTTTTAATTAATTAACTTATTTAAATTGAACTCGGGACGCATGCCTACGTGGGTCTGTATGGGCTGATCATTGTGATAAGATATGCTAGGCGAAGCAGCTCTTACTGTCGATGGTCTTAAAGTAAACTACGAGTAATTGAAGCATCGCACACTAATAACGCATGTGTAATTAAACGATCCACTTTGTAAGACAGCACACAAACTTGCTTTGCCCAATAAGTGTATGGAATGCTCGTAACATTTCGGCAACTTTGAGTGCGCCGTATGGTGTTGCGATACATTAAGATTGTTTCGGACAACGTTGCGGCGAACAACAGAGCCCCGGTTGTCTCGAGATAATCACTTCGTATGAAAAAAAAATACAATGTCGGTACGGCTCAGAGGGAACTTCATTTCACTTCCAGTTTTGAAACTGCACATTAGTGTTGAACACTCGCGCGGCGGTTACCTGGCCACGTTTATTTAGGGCCGTCGTCGTCGCCGGGAGAATTTTGATTTCGCGGCAAACGGCGCGGTTATTCAATTTGGGACCCGTTAAACTCTCTTAGCCGATTACTGTCGACGCCACCGCCAGCGGCGACGCATCGCCACACCGCACCACGTCGAGTACTCGCACACACTTATATGAACATAGCGCTGGCGACATCCTGCTATCGTTTACCATGTCGTTTTGTAGTTACAACCGTCGTCGTCGATAAGTGACTTATCCCCTTGCCGATAGCCAATCAGGGGATGATTTCATTACACCCACAGCCGGTAGTCCGTGTTCACAAAAGCAACAGGACAACTTTCTTGCAATCGATGTCAGCAGCCGTCTACCGGCATAGCTGCTCGGACGCAATGGCCGGTGACATCCTTTCGCTGAATACTTGGCTGCGGATTCTCAACATGTCAACCGCTAGCTGTTAAATAGCGCAATATGATCACTATAGAATTAGTGTGACGTCACAATCACTGACCTTTGTTATGACAAGCAGTGTAAAAAGAGAAGTGGGCGTGCCGTAGATAAGGTGTTTTGTTGTTTTGTAGCGGAAAATTCCCCCCTTGCTCTCGCGGCGGCGGTGGCGAGCCCAAATGGCGTCGACGACTTTTAATGCCGTGTTTTGATCGTTATCATTTTACAAATTAAATAATGTTATTATTACGATACGGCACGGTCGGTCGGTCCTATGGCAGTATAGAGTAATGAACTGGTAGATGCGGCGAGGTAATTAGACAAATGTTGAATATTAGGTATGAAGGTGCACATACTGGTGGCAGAGAGACGGTGGTGGCCACCCGCCGCGGTTTAGGAAGCGGCGACGGCGACCGTTACACGCAGGCTACCTAGCTAGCTTTGTTGGCTGATTGGCTGGCTGAAGTTCTATGCGTAAATTAATATGTGTCCGGCATAACGATTAGCATCGCGACTGTATGCGCCGGCGGCGGCGGTCCCGTTGGGTACGCCACTTGCGAGTGTTTGCGTAGCGGTACACTGCTGGGCGCAGGCCGAGGACGGCGGCGGCGCGCCGGCACACACCGCTGGCACGGATTTCGGTGCGGTGAGGAATTCCGCAGTATTATTACTTGCGACTTGGAGCGTGTGTCCTGTACTGTTTGAGGTCATACTACTTCGTTGTAGTAGGGCTTTCTCCTCAGATCGTACCGACGCCAATGTTTTGTCTCGCTACTTGCATTGTGATGTTTGTAAACTTTAACTGAATGTCGTTCTTAACCCATAAGCACCCACTGTAGGTACTCGGAGACTGGCAAGTTATTTTAAACTCTATTAGTTTGTAATAAAAAGCAAAATCAATTAAAGATTAAGTATCTTTATTCTTCTGGGCTTTAAAGGGTTAACATTTCACATGTTACTGTCTCAGATCAGTCCCTGATTAGTCATAGATTCATCTATGCTTTTCTAACTTACGACATACATAGTTGTTGATTTAACTTTTACTTACTTACTGCCACAACAAGAGTCTTCTCTCGCAGTTTGTGACGAGAACGCTCGTCTTGTCCGTCCGCGAGATAAACGAATCGTTCGAATAGCAATGTTGTGAATCAAAGCTCGCCCGTGAAATGGGCACTTGTATGAGAAGGCTGTGTTGTTTACTAGTATAAATAAACACATTATGGTTTGAATGAGATCGCTCGCCACGTGGAGCGGTCGAGAGGCCCCGCCGCCGCCGACGCCGCCGGTTCAAAGCCCGTGCTCGAATGGGTTACGGTCCTACATAGACCCACTTGTACATATGTTCAACAAGACGCGTAAGCTAAAGCGTCCGAATTTCAGCTCGCCCAATATAATTATAATTATGTACCCTAGGTAGGTATATGTGAAACTACGATGAATTCATCATTACTTACTTGGTGCTGTGACGTCAGTCGATGGCGTGTGCCTTCATGTATGCGTATTCAGTATATGCCTGCTTCGTGACGAGCCAAAAATAACTTTATTGTTCTAACAATAAGATTAATAGTAATTAGTTGAGCCTCTGTCGCGCTTCAGTCAGGTGGTTCATAAATGAATGAAAATCGTCGTTCTGTTTATGAGTGAAAGGATCCCTGTCGGCTTACCTTAAAATTCTTGTATTATAGTGAAATAGTGAGGCTTTGATGTGGGAACATATTCCGGCTTACGTGCACACATACAAAACTTCACGCCTGTCCGATACTGTCTAGCAACGCCAGTGCTTTTCTGCAAAAGCAGCTTACAAAGCTTTACGTACTTATTTTTCTTCTTTTATAGAAAATACACAAGCGTTTGACCACCACCCTGTCTGGTGTTAAGCTGCGAGGTGGTCTTTGAGGGAGGCGAGCGTGCTTCAATGCTTTGCCTCCCCTTCTAAGTAAAACCGTAAATCTATATTCACACAAACTTGAATTTACATTTTAGTCTCGAGTAGTCTTATATATGTAATGTTTTTCGTCGAGTTTCGATGTTAATAGAATCATTTGTCGCAGGGTACCTGTGAGCGCTCGGTCCGGGGTCCCCGCGGCGGCGGCGATGGGCTGTTGGGGAGCAACAGCGCAGTTGCCGGCGGCGGCGACGGCCGGCCGCGGAGGTCCGCTCCCGGCAGCGTGCGTATCACCCCGGTATGTATATCACAGAGGTTCGCCGACCCCACTCGGACGTTACGCTAAGTCCGGTTTGCCTCCAAATCGGAATTTTTGACTAAAACATAAATGTTTCCTGTCGGACGAGGAGCCGTCGTCGGGAGGACGAGAAGCGGTGAACAGGTTTGTCGTTATCTCGCCGCGGACGCAGCCTGCCCCGACCACGCATTTCCATATAAATGTGCCGACTAGTCGAGACTACATGTTGTTTATCGAGCAACTCAACTATGCTGGATATTTTTAATACTCTCGGCCTCGGGAATACCTACCTGTTTGAGAGAACTTGTGTTTTCTTTCGAGCAAATATTATTTGCATTTTAATTTAGCGGTACTAGTCCGGACGGGGAATGTGGAATGCGGCGCTGCCAGTACGCCGCCGCGCCGACGACGTGTGTTTGTTCTCCGCGCGAGCTACGCCCTTGTCGCGCCTTGTCGCGCCTTGTCGCCCCTGTCGCCTCACCCACTGCGCGTCTCTCATCTCTCGCAATTCCCGTAACAAACGTCTTCAAATATTATTGTCGTGGAAACACTCCGGCGGAGGCTCCCGGCTCCGTCGGTCTTTACTCTACTCTGATTGCAATGTTGTTCCGCTCGGCCCGGGGAATACATTGTAAATAGAAATATAATACAATACAAATAATCCTTCACCATAAAACAAAGAGAGAAGGACTGCGCTGGTTTCAATCAATGTAATAAAATTCAATTATTATAACAAATAAAGTTAGAGTTACTTGTCGCCGAGAATGTAAGTAGTTGGTGGCCAATAACTTCTGTTGGCAATCAGTAATGTCAACAACGCGGTAGTCGGCGGCGGTGGGAGAAACCAATTTTCTGTGCAATAGCGTAACATTTCCCGGCGAGTGTCGGCTGCGCGGCCAGTATTTCCCAGGAGTCCCGCGAGCGCTGCCACGCTCCCACGCTGCTCCAGTCTCTGGCCCGATAGGCAACCAATCATAAGCCTTGTCTCCTGACCAATCGTATACAATATTACTGCCTACTTACTCTGTTGTTCGACGCATAATGCTCTATCATACATCGATGGTCCCTATTAAAAAAGTCGGATCTACAAAACGGAACATGTTCAGGAGAGAAGATAGTTTTGGATATTAAAACTAAACAACACACATTAAAAGTGTCTAGGGATCAAGTACATTTTAGAAGATTGCAATCAAGAATATATTCTACAAAAACTGAATTCATTCATAATTTATTCAAAATGTGGTGATAAGTCATAGATACAGGCATGGGGAATTAGGTAGGATACCAATCCAGAAGATTAGATTTGATTTAAATAAATTCAATTTTTTTTTAGAACTAAAAATGTTCTTGATCCCCTAGACGCTTTTGATGCGTGTACTTGTGGTACATACTTAAAATTTACAACAGCTTATAATCTTTGGTATCTTTACGTGATGTAATATACGTATAAGTTTATAGATCTTTAATATCACCAATCTAAGAAAAATGTGTAGAAAAGTACCTACACTATTACATATTCCTAAAATTGCACTACCGCGACATTTTTAATTGGGACCATTGACATTGCAAGTGTATTCTACGACAACAGTGGCGTGCACTAGCTTTTAGGACAAGGTAGGCAATAATCCCCAAGGATTCACACTATGTATAGGTAACTTGTATTTACGAAATATAGGCACCTATCTATCTACTCACTAGTTAGCCTATGTCGTGAGCACAACAAAAAAGGATCTAGCAATAACTGTATTATTAGGTAGGCAGTGTCTTTTTGCATATATGGTGTGCACGCCACTGTACGACAGATACAATACCTACAGCCGGCCACTTTGTACTATAAAAAAAAAACTGTAATGATAGTGAAAGTTGGAGATAAATAAATAAATAAATAAAGTATTACGGTTCTGGCATTGCACAAATTAAGACTGGAAAAGTCATCGCGTAAATGTACTCGAGTCAAATTAAGTACTTTTTACTGTTTAAGTAATTAATTAAGTTCTCTGTCGAGACTGAGTATTGGGGAACTCCTTTTATGATCCGGAATTACCTATAATAGGTTTAACCGACTAAGTAAAGAAAGAGGTATACAGTTTTACGAAGGTTTATTTATAAAAAATAAACAATGATTTTACAACTTTGGTACCGTGCGTTTCCTTCCACTGACACCAAAACATGTTGGAAGCAAACATCAATCTTCCGCAAGGCATCGGCAGTCAAACCCATGCAGTGATTTTTTTAATGTTTGCCGGCAGTTCGAACTAAGTAGGTGTTACCTGGTCATGGTTTGGAGAATTTTCTTTGACGTTTTTCTGACAGATTTTGTGTGACAGTTATGACAGTTCTCCGCCGGAAAAGTTCTGGGAGAACAATCATGAAAATACATACATACAGGCGAATTGCGAACCCCCTCCTTTCCGAGTCGGTTAAAAAAGGAAGTTCATTGCTGGTGGGATTCATTTTGTAATGGGTGATCCACTTTTTTGTAAATTTCAAATTATCTATAGGTTACTTATTCAAAGTTTTTACTAATGGTTCACGCCCCCATATGTTTGCAGACTTGATCCCTAGACATTTTTGATGTGTGTAGTTAGATAAGTACTACTACAAAGAATTATATTAAACTAGTAATTCATGTAACAATAGGACAACCAGGAGAACGGATAAACATCATCCATACCAGGTGGATTTACCATTTACGCGAACCAAACGGTTTGCGTCCACTTTCATAGAGCAAACGGCCAGGATGTGGAATGACTTGCCGGAGTCTGTGTTTCCTCCGCAGTACAGTCTGAAGGTCTTCAAGTCACTGGGGGTGAATAGGTACCTAATGAACAAGTGTGCTCCATCGCAGGCCACATCGCTGCTTAACATCAGCCGGGAGGTGGTCATACGCTTGTTCATAGTGATTAAAAAAAAATAACAGCTTGATTTCTTTAAAAGAAAGGGATTTCAGTCAAGTATTCTTCATAATCATTCTTCACTTCATTTACTACTTTCAGTGTACACGTCGTCATTATTAAAAAAGAATAAGTGAGGGTAGATCCACACATTTCAAAACTGTGGGTCTACGCGTGGGCAACAAATTGTAAGATACCTTTCCTTTATTTCTCACATTAACCACATTATTTTTCATCACATTAAGCGCATTACTACACTAATTCCGCCATATTTAAACAAAATAATGGCTGCGAAAATGTAATATGAAAATAACAAAAAGCGACCGCTTCCCGTGCAAAATGATGTAGCAGTTCTCCCTACAAAGATACTGACCAATAAAAAAAAATATTCGTTTCAAAGTTACAACGCAGTTTAGATATTATCAACGTATAGATATTATCCGCTATATCCGTGTACTTTTTTCAGAATGTCATAAAATTATAAAATCCAAGTTTATAACTCGTGGTCGGAAGGTAGTACTATTTTTTTAATGTACCTATAAAATAAAATAAAAATAAATACACTTCACGCCTTTAATCCCAAAGAGGGGTAGGCATAGGCACTTGCTAAAGCAATTACCCACGGTTCCAGGGGGTCCACCCAACGTGACAGGGGGTGAGCCCATCGCCGTTATAGGGTTCACACACCTTGTGGTGTGCGGGTTTCATCACGATGTTGTCCTTCACCGTAAGAGCGTTGCGTTGCGTACATAGGCTCAGAAAAAGAGTCCCATTGGTACACGTCCAGTAGCTGGACTCGAACCCGGGACCTCCCGGTTACAAGTCAAGTATCCGACCAACTGGACCACAGACGCTTTTAATGTTAATGTACCTGAACCCAACATTAATGGTTTTTTTTAAATAAGTATTACTAGTTCATTCTGTCCGCCGTCATTTTGTAGAAATGTTAAATAAGTAAAGGGCCATTTCAACAAATTAGCGGTGCACTGGGTCAAACTTTCGTTGTTTGTAAATTTACTTTGTCGTAGGATATTTTGAAGAAGACTGTGTCAAACAAGTTTGGTGGTTGAGAGTCATTGAATGACGAAGAGAGTTTTTTTTTTATCGCTATGAACAAGCATTTGACCACCATCCCGCCTGATGTAAGCAGCGATGTGGTCTACGATGGAGCACACTTGTTCATTAGGTAGCTATTCACCCCAGTGACTTGAAGACCTTCAGATTGTACGGCGGGCGCAGGAAACAGTCTCCGCAAGTCATTCCACATTCTGGCGGTTCGTACTATGAAAGTAGACGCAAAGCGTTTGGTTCGCGTAAATGGTACATCCACCTGGTATGGATGACGTTTTGCCGTTCTCCTGGTTGTCCTATTGTAAAAACGCGATGGGGGTTTGAAATTTTGAATGTTTCTGAAATTACTTTAGGAATCATTTACGGAATCATTTGTGATAAACAAATCTCTCTCCTCATTTGCGATGTGCACAATTGGTATAGTTATTATGTAAAATGTTGTAAAGTGCTAGACAGTGGCGGGTAATGTCTCGCGCTGACTCAACGGCTACGCGCGCCGCGTTCCTGTCAGGGCGGGCGGTAGCGGCTGGCAGGCGTGGGCGGGCGGCTCTGATACCTATCACCGCGACATCACAATTTTACTAGCGATATACCACAATGACTTTCAACTGCAAATCTGAACATGCTAATTGTGTAACGGATCTGATCGTAATAGACTTCAATGGGGAGTTTTCAGTTTCTCTTAGTTATGACAGATGGCGCTAGTTGTATTGGGGGAACAAATGTCAACGAAATTGCTTATTTTTAACTTTAACTTCAAGCAGTCGGTATTGATGGCGACAATTTATTTTATTATATATTTTTTTTTATTGTTTGTCTACATGTTAAAGTGTCTGAAGTCTAAATAACTCGCCGAAATAATTAAAAACGCACTAAAATAAAATAACTGACAGAAGTCCCCCTGGATACCTAAGAGCGACATCTACATAAGAAACTTTTGGAGTTTGAAAATTCCCTATCAAAAGTATATTCATTGCTACGCCAGTATGAAACATGGCTAGGGGTAATACACGCCTTACACAGCAATGTACCGAACGCATATCGATTACAAGAACGAGCGTTTTCATGCCATAATTACGGAATGTTTGGAGGTTCGAGGGGAATTCATTTTGACGTTTTTCTGACATATTTTCGTGCGGAGAACTGTCATTACTGTCATACTTACCAAACAAAATTTCCGTCAGAAAAACGTCAAAGAAAATTCCCCATTGCTAAGATAACTAGACGGACGGCGGCGACAGATCGTACCCGAAACAGGAACGAGTGCGATTGTGCTCGATTCCTCGTAATAATATCTGCATTCGTCAATTGATGTTAGACCGCTGCAGAGCTTGCCCGTAATGAGAAATCGATCGTGTACTCGCGTAGAGGTATTTTGCTGATTAACATTTCAGCGGCAGCGTGCAGCCTTGAATGTAATGTAGCCGACGGCTGCGGTCTATAGATATTTTACATTGTCAACACTAACTGACGGGGTTATAATGGCTGCTTGCGTTTCTGCATTCAAATGCATATTTATTCGGGCCCGAAGTCTTCTGGCTATTGTTGTTTCGCTTAAGTAATATTTGAAAGGTAAATGTCTTAACTTTTTTTGCTCGTGTTTCTGTCTCGGTAGTAGTTTATTTTTACTATTCATACTAACTCAAGTAGTAAGGGATCAAAGGGACTTTGGGGATCTATGTCCCCAAAGTTCAATGGGCGTTAAATATTATCATCAATCATCGTCATCATCATCAGCCCATACTTGTCCACTGCTGCACATAAGCCTCTCAATTGCACGCCACTGTGATCTGTTTTCGGCTTCTGCCAGGAATCTTGCGCTAATCATCAGTCCAGCTTGCCTGAGGACGTCCTACACTCTGTGTGCCGAGACGCAGTCTCCATGAGAGGACTCGTTTACCGCAACTTATCATCAATAGCACTTGTGATTTCAATTAATTTGCAACGCGCGTGTGTCTACAGACCTAGGCGTTCATGTACAATGGTATCAAGTATCAAACAAGACACTCGGGGGCATAGCTAATTGCCCTTAACCTATTGATTTAAGCTCGGATTCTGCTGTCCACAAGGGCCAGCATAATTCCGTCGAAACATTTAAACTAAGTTGATATCTTATTAGCTCAAGTAGATGCGTTATTGACGTCGTGGTCGAGTGCCCACTCAGTGGGTTGAGTGCACGACGTTTGTGAGGTAGTTGGCAGCGCGGTATGCAGCACGGTCTGTCCGCATTCAGGCTTGGGCGGTGGTGGTTGGCGACCTGACAGAACCTCTACCTCGGCCTCGCGGCTTACTAGCCATTTTTTGGAGGCGTCTAATTGCGCCTGTCACTTTTCAACGTACACTTAATTGATTCTGACAACAGTAAGTCGTCTTCTGAAGCGTTGTCTACCTTTATTCATACACGATACTTGGTGTAACATGCTCTTCGTACTGAAAGTAAGCCAATCATTGGAAATTCCCTCGACCGCCAAGCAGAGGTCCCTGAAGTATGTTGGTCTGTGTTGGGCAGCTTTCACCGCTGGTCGTGCGGCGGGCGGTGTGCAGGCCGCAGGAGCGCTGACCGCACGGCCGCCGCCCGCCGCCGCCACCCCGGCCTCACACGCTCTGCCCGTTACACAGGCAACACTTTTTTTGCCACTTTCTGACCCCGCAGCAGTTGTAAATTAATACGATACGCGCGTACGTGTAGGAGTAGGTACCTACCTACTAGACGGTTTTTTTTTCCTCCGCCGCCGCCGCCGCCGCGCTGAATCCTCGAGACTAGGGTCGACGCGGACATTTTATCTGCTGTAGCAGGGTTTATCGACCCGGCTACTCAACATTGAAAGCTATACAGGCCTTAACACACGTTTAAAAATAAAAACTTCCAGTTTTTATCTGTTACTTGAGTGGCAATTATTTATTCATGAATGTATTCAGTGGAGTGGTTGGTGGGAGCGCCGCGGAGTGTGTGGGGAACAGCGAGCGGTACGCTGCCCATAAGCTTCCCCGCATGCAGCTTCCTCCTAATCTCTAGCCCGCGCTGCTTAGATTACACACTAGCTATTCGCCGCGGTTTATTCTCTTCGCGTGGGAATTTTACAATTAGCCTATGACACTCGCATATACTGTGGTTTTGTTTTCGTATTTTTATGTTCTAAATTTGACTAGTAGACCCAGCGACATTACTAATTCACAAACAATAAAATAAAATAAAACAACATTTTTTAGTATTAGTAGGTATCAGCGGAAATAATCTGAGGCAAAAATTTTATTATTAAATAGTACGCTTAATATAAATAATACGCTACGTCGCGCGTCGTGACTTGTTTTCAGTTATGTTCAGAGTCAAGTGAAAATTGAGTTTTTTCGTGAATATTACAGTCACACTTGTGTTTTTTTTTTATCATTGCAAGCCCAATTTCTCAAATTGGCATACCAACCTGTAGTCCGTTATAATCTACGCACGTTTTCACAGAATGAAGAAACAACTGGCACACGTTATACACACATCAAAAGTGTCTAGGGATCAAGAACATTTTTAGCTCAAAATAAAAATCTAATTTATTTAATTCAAATCTAATCTTCTGGAGTGGTCTCCTATCTAATTCCCCATGCCTGTATCAATAACTTATCACCACATTTTGCATAAATTATGAATAAATTCAGCTTTTGTAAAATATATTCTTGATTGCAATCTTCTAAAATGTACTTGATCCCTAGTCACTT